>CAMPDV010000316.1:5000-7500 GCA_946699065.1 Loxodes magnus
AACTTCGGGAGAAAGATTGGCTCTGAGGGCCAGGCAGAAGTCTCCACTGGAGGGATTGTGTGACTTAATTTTCACGGAAGTGGGAGTTTTGTCGCCATGACCGAAGGTGGTCGGCCCTGCGGCGAATGGCCACCTCAGAACTGGAGCGGCAGGAGGAATCCGACTGTTTAATTAAAACAAAGCATTGTGAAGGTGATATGTTAACACAATGTGATTTCTGCCCAGTGCTCTGAATGTCAAGGTGATGAGATTCAACGAAGCGCGGGTAAACGGCGGGAGTAACTATGACTCTCTTAAGGTAGCCAAATGCCTCGTCATCTAATTAGTGACGTGCATGAATGGATTAACGAGATTCCTACTGTCCCTATCTACTACCTAGCGAAGCCACAGCCAAGGGAACGGGCTTGGCATGATCAGCGGGGAAAGAAGACCCTGTTGAGTTTGACTCTAGTCTGGCGCGTAGAGCGGCGTAGGAGGCGTAGAATAAGTGGGAGGCCGCGATCTTGAAATACCACTACTCTTAATGTCGCTTTACTTATCCTGTCATGCAGTAACTTTCTAGCAATGTAACTGGGTGGGAGAAACCGCCAGTGGGGAGTTTGGCTGGGGCGGCACATCTGTTAAAAGATAACACAGGTGTCCTACGGCCAGCTCAGAGCGGACAGAAACCGCTCACAGACCAAAAGGGGAAAAGCTGGCTTCATTCAACCTCTCAGTGTCAGGATGAACTGGGAAACCATGGCCTATCGATCCTTTGCCTTTTACGAGTTTTAAGCCAGAGGTGTCAGAAAAATTACCACAGGGATAACTGGCTTGTGGCAGCCAAGCGTTCATAGCGACGTTGCTTTTTGATTCTTCGATGTCGGCTCTTCCTATCATTGTGAAGCAGAATTCACCAAGTGTCGGATTGTTCACCCGTCAAAAGGGAACGTGAGCTGGGTTTAGACCGTCGTGAGACAGGTTAGTTTTACCCTACTGATCACTGCGTCGCCACAGTAGTCCAACTCAGTACGAGAGGAACCGTTGGTCCAGATCTCTGGTATCGCCATTGGTTGAGCAGCCCGTGTGGCTACGCTACCATCTGCATAGATTATGACTGAACGCCTCTAAGTCAGAATCTAATCTGGGAGCGACGCCTTCTATCTACTTATGAAAACAATACTTTTTATATCCCCAAGCCCTCCCCATGTCTGTTAACAGAATAAGGACGGCTCATCACATACAAGTAGATAGGATAGATCCTTTGTAGACCACTAAGTATTGACCTGGGGTTGTACGCATGAGAGTAAGCTTGCCTTACGATCTGCTGAGACTCTTCCATGGTCACTCGATCTATCTCTTCTTTATCTCTCTGCTGGGGCATTACTCACTTAAATAACTAGTAGTACAAAATAGTACAATATATTACAAAATAGTATCTAGTTATAATGAGAAGTAGTACCTATTAGTACCTAGTTATACGAGAAAAAGTACCATATAGTACCTAGTTATACGAGAAGTTGTACCTAATAGTATCTCTTAGTACCTACTTGTAACGAGAAGTAGTACCTAAAAGTACCACAAGTACCTAGTCATAACGAGAAATAGTACCTAGTAGAACTTATTCGTACCGAGAAGTTGTACCTAGTCGTACCTAGTTGTACCTATTAGTACCTAGTTATAACGAGAAATAGTACTTATTAGTACCTATTTGTACCGAGTAGTAGTACCTAATAGTACCATAAGTACGTAGTTATAACGAGGAATAGTAGCTATTAGTACCTAATAGTACCTAGTTATAACGAGAAATAGTACCTAGTAGAACCTAGTCGTATCGAGTAGTAGTACCTAATAGTACCTAGTCGTACCTAGTCGTACCTAGTCGTACCTAGTCGTACCTAGTAGTACCTTGTTGTACCTAATAGTACCTAGTTATAACGAGAAGTAGTACCTAATAGTACCTAGTTATAACGAGAAATAGTACCTAGTAGAACCTAGTCGTATCGAGTAGTAGTACCTAATAGTACCTAGTCGTACCTAGTCGTACCTAGTCGTACCTAGTCGTACCTAGTAGTACCTTGTTGTACCTAATAGTACCTAGTTATAACGAGAAATAGTACCTAGTAGAACCTAGTCGTATCGAGTAGTAGTACCTAATAGTACCTAGTCGTACCTAGTCGTACCTAGTCGTACCTAGTAGTACCTAGTAGTACCTTGTTGTACCTAATAGTACCTAGTTGTAACGAGAAATAGTACCTATTAGTACCTAGTTATAACGAGAAGTAGTACCTAAAAGTACCTACTTATAACGAGAAATAGTACCTATAAGTACCTAGTTGTACCGAGTATTAGTACCTAGTAGAACCCAGTCGTACCTTGAAATAGTACTTATTAGTACCTAGTAGTACCTTGTTGTACCTAATATTACCTAGTTGTAACGAGAAATAGTACCTATTAGTACCTAGTTATAACGAGAAGTAGTACCTAAAAGTACCTAGTTATAACGAGAAATAGTACCTAT
>CAMPDV010000316.1:12500-15000 GCA_946699065.1 Loxodes magnus
TCGGCCCTGCGGCGAATGGCCACCTCAGAACTGGAGCGGCAGGAGGAATCCGACTGTTTAATTAAAACAAAGCATTGTGAAGGTGATATGTTAACACAATGTGATTTCTGCCCAGTGCTCTGAATGTCAAGGTGATGAGATTCAACGAAGCGCGGGTAAACGGCGGGAGTAACTATGACTCTCTTAAGGTAGCCAAATGCCTCGTCATCTAATTAGTGACGTGCATGAATGGATTAACGAGATTCCTACTGTCCCTATCTACTACCTAGCGAAGCCACAGCCAAGGGAACGGGCTTGGCATGATCAGCGGGGAAAGAAGACCCTGTTGAGTTTGACTCTAGTCTGGCGCGTAGAGCGGCGTAGGAGGCGTAGAATAAGTGGGAGGCCGCGATCTTGAAATACCACTACTCTTAATGTCGCTTTACTTATCCTGTCATGCAGTAACTTTCTAGCAATGTAACTGGGTGGGAGAAACCGCCAGGTGGGGAGTTTGGCTGGGGCGGCACATCTGTTAAAAGATAACACAGGTGTCCTACGGCCAGCTCAGAGCGGACAGAAACCGCTCACAGACCAAAAGGGGAAAAGCTGGCTTCATTCAACCTCTCAGTGTCAGGATGAACTGGGAAACCATGGCCTATCGATCCTTTGCCTTTTACGAGTTTTAAGCCAGAGGTGTCAGAAAAATTACCACAGGGATAACTGGCTTGTGGCAGCCAAGCGTTCATAGCGACGTTGCTTTTTGATTCTTCGATGTCGGCTCTTCCTATCATTGTGAAGCAGAATTCACCAAGTGTCGGATTGTTCACCCGTCAAAAGGGAACGTGAGCTGGGTTTAGACCGTCGTGAGACAGGTTAGTTTTACCCTACTGATCACTGCGTCGCCACAGTAGTCCAACTCAGTACGAGAGGAACCGTTGGTCCAGATCTCTGGTATCGCCATTGGTTGAGCAGCCCGTGTGGCTACGCTACCATCTGCATAGATTATGACTGAACGCCTCTAAGTCAGAATCTAATCTGGGAGCGACGCCTTCTATCTACTTATGAAAACAATACTTTTTATATCCCCAAGCCCTCCCCATGTCTGTTAACAGAATAAGGACGGCTCATCACATACAAGTAGATAGGATAGATCCTTTGTAGACCACTAAGTATTGACCTGGGGTTGTACGCATGAGAGTAAGCTTGCCTTACGATCTGCTGAGACTCTTCCATGGTCACTCGATCTATCTCTTCTTTATCTCTCTGCTGGGGCATTACTCACTTAAATAACTAGTAGTACAAAATAGTACAATATATTACAAAATAGTATCTAGTTATAATGAGAAGTAGTACCTATTAGTACCTAGTTATACGAGAAAAAGTACCATATAGTACCTAGTTATACGAGAAGTTGTACCTAATAGTATCTCTTAGTACCTACTTGTAACGAGAAGTAGTACCTAAAAGTACCACAAGTACCTAGTCATAACGAGAAATAGTACCTAGTAGAACTTATTCGTACCGAGAAGTTGTACCTAGTCGTACCTAGTCGTACCTATTAGTACCTAGTTATAACGAGAAATAGTACTTATTAGTACCTATTTGTACCGAGTAGTAGTACCTAATAGTACCATAAGTACGTAGTTATAACGAGGAATAGTAGCTATTAGTACCTAATAGTACCTAGTTATAACGAGAAATAGTACCTAGTAGAACCTAGTCGTATCGAGTAGTAGTACCTAATAGTACCTAGTCGTACCTAGTCGTACCTAGTCGTACCTAGTCGTACCTAGTAGTACCTTGTTGTACCTAATAGTACCTAGTTATAACGAGAAGTAGTACCTAATAGTACCTAGTTATAACGAGAAATAGTACCTAGTAGAACCTAGTCGTATCGAGTAGTAGTACCTAATAGTACCTAGTCGTACCTAGTCGTACCTAGTCGTACCTAGTCGTACCTAGTAGTACCTTGTTGTACCTAATAGTACCTAGTTATAACGAGAAATAGTACCTAGTAGAACCTAGTCGTATCGAGTAGTAGTACCTAATAGTACCTAGTCGTACCTAGTAGTACCTAGTAGTACCTTGTTGTACCTAATAGTACCTAGTTGTAACGAGAAATAGTACCTATTAGTACCTAGTTATAACGAGAAGTAGTACCTAAAAGTACCTACTTATAACGAGAAATAGTACCTATAAGTACCTAGTTGTACCGAGTATTAGTACCTAGTAGAACCCAGTCGTACCTTGAAATAGTACTTATTAGTACCTAGTAGTACCTTGTTGTACCTAATATTACCTAGTTGTAACGAGAAATAGTACCTATTAGTACCTAGTTATAACGAGAAGTAGTACCTAAAAGTACCTAGTTATAACGAGAAATAGTACCTATAAGTACCTAGTTGTACCGAGTATTAGTACCTAGTAGAACCCAGTCTTACCTTGAAATAGTACTTATTAGTACCTAGTAGTACCTTGTTGTACCTAATAGTTCCTAGTTATAACGAGAAATAGTACCTAT
>CAMPDV010000316.1:20000-22500 GCA_946699065.1 Loxodes magnus
AGGTGATGAGATTCAACGAAGCGCGGGTAAACGGCGGGAGTAACTATGACTCTCTTAAGGTAGCCAAATGCCTCGTCATCTAATTAGTGACGTGCATGAATGGATTAACGAGATTCCTACTGTCCCTATCTACTACCTAGCGAAGCCACAGCCAAGGGAACGGGCTTGGCATGATCAGCGGGGAAAGAAGACCCTGTTGAGTTTGACTCTAGTCTGGCGCGTAGAGCGGCGTAGGAGGCGTAGAATAAGTGGGAGGCCGCGATCTTGAAATACCACTACTCTTAATGTCGCTTTACTTATCCTGTCATGCAGTAACTTTCTAGCAATGTAACTGGGTGGGAGAAACCGCCAGGTGGGGAGTTTGGCTGGGGCGGCACATCTGTTAAAAGATAACACAGGTGTCCTACGGCCAGCTCAGAGCGGACAGAAACCGCTCACAGACCAAAAGGGGAAAAGCTGGCTTCATTCAACCTCTCAGTGTCAGGATGAACTGGGAAACCATGGCCTATCGATCCTTTGCCTTTTACGAGTTTTAAGCCAGAGGTGTCAGAAAAATTACCACAGGGATAACTGGCTTGTGGCAGCCAAGCGTTCATAGCGACGTTGCTTTTTGATTCTTCGATGTCGGCTCTTCCTATCATTGTGAAGCAGAATTCACCAAGTGTCGGATTGTTCACCCGTCAAAAGGGAACGTGAGCTGGGTTTAGACCGTCGTGAGACAGGTTAGTTTTACCCTACTGATCACTGCGTCGCCACAGTAGTCCAACTCAGTACGAGAGGAACCGTTGGTCCAGATCTCTGGTATCGCCATTGGTTGAGCAGCCCGTGTGGCTACGCTACCATCTGCATAGATTATGACTGAACGCCTCTAAGTCAGAATCTAATCTGGGAGCGACGCCTTCTATCTACTTATGAAAACAATACTTTTTATATCCCCAAGCCCTCCCCATGTCTGTTAACAGAATAAGGACGGCTCATCACATACAAGTAGATAGGATAGATCCTTTGTAGACCACTAAGTATTGACCTGGGGTTGTACGCATGAGAGTAAGCTTGCCTTACGATCTGCTGAGACTCTTCCATGGTCACTCGATCTATCTCTTCTTTATCTCTCTGCTGGGGCATTACTCACTTAAATAACTAGTAGTACAAAATAGTACAATATATTACAAAATAGTATCTAGTTATAATGAGAAGTAGTACCTATTAGTACCTAGTTATACGAGAAAAAGTACCATATAGTACCTAGTTATACGAGAAGTTGTACCTAATAGTATCTCTTAGTACCTACTTGTAACGAGAAGTAGTACCTAAAAGTACCACAAGTACCTAGTCATAACGAGAAATAGTACCTAGTAGAACTTATTCGTACCGAGAAGTTGTACCTATTAGTACCTAGTCGTACCTATTAGTACCTAGTTATAACGAGAAATAGTACTTATTAGTACCTATTCGTACCTAGTAGTAGTACCTAATAGTACCATAAGTACGTAGTTATAACGAGGAATAGTAGCTATTAGTACCTAATAGTACCTAGTTATAACGAGAAATAGTACCTAGTAGAACCTAGTCGTATCGAGTAGTAGTACCTAATAGTACCATAAGTACTTAGTTATAACGAGAAATAGTACCTAAAAGTACCATAAGTACGTAGTTATAACGAGAAATAGTACCTATAAATACCTAATAGTACCTAGTAGTAGTACCTAGTTGAACCTAGTCGTACCTAGTAGTACCTAGTTGAACCTAGTCGTACCTAGTAGTACCTTGTTGTACCTAATAGTACCTAGTTGTAACGAGAAATAGTACCTATTAGTACCTAGTTATAACGAGAAGTAGTACCTAATAGTACCTAGTTATAACGAGAAGTAGTACCTATAAGTACCTAGTTGTACCGAGTATTAGTACCTAGTAGAACCCAGTCGTACCTTGAAATAGTACTTATTAGTACCTAGTAGTACCTTGTTGTACCTAATAGTACCTAGTTATAACGAGAAATAGTACCTATTAGTACCTAGTCGTATCGAGTAGTAGTACCTAATAGTACCATAAGTACTTAGTTATAACGAGAAATAGTACCTAAAAGTACCATAAGTACGTAGTTATAACGAGAAATAGTACCTATAAATACCTAATAGTACCTAGTAGTAGTACCTAGTTGAACCTAGTCGTATCGAGTAGTAGTACCTAGTTGAACCTAGTCGTACCTAGTAGTACCTTGTTGTACCTAATAGTACCTAGTTGTAACGAGAAATAGTACCTATTAGTACCTAGTTATAACGAGAAGTAGTACCTAATAGTACCTAGTTATAACGAGAAGTAGTACCTATAAGTACCTAGTTGTACCGAGTATTAGTACCTAGTAGAACCCAGTCGTACCTTGAAATAGTACTTATTAGTACCTAGTAGTACCTTGTTGTACCTAATAGTACCTACTTATAACGAGAAATAGTACCTATTAGTACCTAGTCGTATCGAGTAGTAGTACCTAATAGTACCA
>CAMPDV010000316.1:27500-30000 GCA_946699065.1 Loxodes magnus
ACGGAAGTGGGAGTTTTGTCGCCATGACCGAAGGTGGTCGGCCCTGCGGCGAATGGCCACCTCAGAACTGGAGCGGCAGGAGGAATCCGACTGTTTAATTAAAACAAAGCATTGTGAAGGTGATATGTTAACACAATGTGATTTCTGCCCAGTGCTCTGAATGTCAAGGTGATGAGATTCAACGAAGCGCGGGTAAACGGCGGGAGTAACTATGACTCTCTTAAGGTAGCCAAATGCCTCGTCATCTAATTAGTGACGTGCATGAATGGATTAACGAGATTCCTACTGTCCCTATCTACTACCTAGCGAAGCCACAGCCAAGGGAACGGGCTTGGCATGATCAGCGGGGAAAGAAGACCCTGTTGAGTTTGACTCTAGTCTGGCGCGTAGAGCGGCGTAGGAGGCGTAGAATAAGTGGGAGGCCGCGATCTTGAAATACCACTACTCTTAATGTCGCTTTACTTATCCTGTCATGCAGTAACTTTCTAGCAATGTAACTGGGTGGGAGAAACCGCCAGGTGGGGAGTTTGGCTGGGGCGGCACATCTGTTAAAAGATAACACAGGTGTCCTACGGCCAGCTCAGAGCGGACAGAAACCGCTCACAGACCAAAAGGGGAAAAGCTGGCTTCATTCAACCTCTCAGTGTCAGGATGAACTGGGAAACCATGGCCTATCGATCCTTTGCCTTTTACGAGTTTTAAGCCAGAGGTGTCAGAAAAATTACCACAGGGATAACTGGCTTGTGGCAGCCAAGCGTTCATAGCGACGTTGCTTTTTGATTCTTCGATGTCGGCTCTTCCTATCATTGTGAAGCAGAATTCACCAAGTGTCGGATTGTTCACCCGTCAAAAGGGAACGTGAGCTGGGTTTAGACCGTCGTGAGACAGGTTAGTTTTACCCTACTGATCACTGCGTCGCCACAGTAGTCCAACTCAGTACGAGAGGAACCGTTGGTCCAGATCTCTGGTATCGCCATTGGTTGAGCAGCCCGTGTGGCTACGCTACCATCTGCATAGATTATGACTGAACGCCTCTAAGTCAGAATCTAATCTGGGAGCGACGCCTTCTATCTACTTATGAAAACAATACTTTTTATATCCCCAAGCCCTCCCCATGTCTGTTAACAGAATAAGGACGGCTCATCACATACAAGTAGATAGGATAGATCCTTTGTAGACCACTAAGTATTGACCTGGGGTTGTACGCATGAGAGTAAGCTTGCCTTACGATCTGCTGAGACTCTTCCATGGTCACTCGATCTATCTCTTCTTTATCTCTCTGCTGGGGCATTACTCACTTAAATAACTAGTAGTACAAAATAGTACAATATATTACAAAATAGTATCTAGTTATAATGAGAAGTAGTACCTATTAGTACCTAGTTATACGAGAAAAAGTACCATATAGTACCTAGTTATACGAGAAGTTGTACCTAATAGTATCTCTTAGTACCTACTTGTAACGAGAAGTAGTACCTAAAAGTACCACAAGTACCTAGTCATAACGAGAAATAGTACCTAGTAGAACTTATTCGTACCGAGAAGTTGTACCTAGTCGTACCTAGTTGTACCTATTAGTACCTAGTTATAACGAGAAATAGTACTTATTAGTACCTATTTGTACCGAGTAGTAGTACCTAATAGTACCATAAGTACGTAGTTATAACGAGGAATAGTAGCTATTAGTACCTAATAGTACCTAGTTATAACGAGAAATAGTACCTAGTAGAACCTAGTCGTATCGAGTAGTAGTACCTAATAGTACCTAGTCGTACCTAGTCGTACCTAGTCGTACCTAGTCGTACCTAGTAGTACCTTGTTGTACCTAATAGTACCTAGTTATAACGAGAAGTAGTACCTAATAGTACCTAGTTATAACGAGAAATAGTACCTAGTAGAACCTAGTCGTATCGAGTAGTAGTACCTAATAGTACCTAGTCGTACCTAGTCGTACCTAGTCGTACCTAGTCGTACCTAGTAGTACCTTGTTGTACCTAATAGTACCTAGTTATAACGAGAAATAGTACTTATTAGTACCTAGTAGTATCGAGTTGTTGTACCTAATAGTACCTAGTTGTAACGAGAAATAGTATCTATTAGTACCTAGTTATAACGAGAAGTAGTACCTAATAGTACCTAGTTATAACGAGAAAGAAGTACCTATAAGTACCTAGTTGTACCGAGTATTAGTACCTAGTAGAACCCAGTCGTACCTTGAAATAGTACTTATTAGTACCTAGTAGTACCTTGTTGTACCTAATATTACCTAGTTGTAACGAGAAATAGTACCTATTAGTACCTAGTTATAACGAGAAGTAGTACCTAAAAGTACCTACTTATAACGAGAAATAGTACCTATAAGTACCTAGTTGTACCGAGTATTAGTACCTAGTAGAACCCAGTCTTACCTTGAAATAGTACTTATTAGTACCTAGTAGTACCTTGTTGTACCTAATAGTACCTAGTTATAACGAGAAATAGTACCTATTAGTACCTAGTC
>CAMPDV010000316.1:35000-37500 GCA_946699065.1 Loxodes magnus
GGTAAACGGCGGGAGTAACTATGACTCTCTTAAGGTAGCCAAATGCCTCGTCATCTAATTAGTGACGTGCATGAATGGATTAACGAGATTCCTACTGTCCCTATCTACTACCTAGCGAAGCCACAGCCAAGGGAACGGGCTTGGCATGATCAGCGGGGAAAGAAGACCCTGTTGAGTTTGACTCTAGTCTGGCGCGTAGAGCGGCGTAGGAGGCGTAGAATAAGTGGGAGGCCGCGATCTTGAAATACCACTACTCTTAATGTCGCTTTACTTATCCTGTCATGCAGTAACTTTCTAGCAATGTAACTGGGTGGGAGAAACCGCCAGGTGGGGAGTTTGGCTGGGGCGGCACATCTGTTAAAAGATAACACAGGTGTCCTACGGCCAGCTCAGAGCGGACAGAAACCGCTCACAGACCAAAAGGGGAAAAGCTGGCTTCATTCAACCTCTCAGTGTCAGGATGAACTGGGAAACCATGGCCTATCGATCCTTTGCCTTTTACGAGTTTTAAGCCAGAGGTGTCAGAAAAATTACCACAGGGATAACTGGCTTGTGGCAGCCAAGCGTTCATAGCGACGTTGCTTTTTGATTCTTCGATGTCGGCTCTTCCTATCATTGTGAAGCAGAATTCACCAAGTGTCGGATTGTTCACCCGTCAAAAGGGAACGTGAGCTGGGTTTAGACCGTCGTGAGACAGGTTAGTTTTACCCTACTGATCACTGCGTCGCCACAGTAGTCCAACTCAGTACGAGAGGAACCGTTGGTCCAGATCTCTGGTATCGCCATTGGTTGAGCAGCCCGTGTGGCTACGCTACCATCTGCATAGATTATGACTGAACGCCTCTAAGTCAGAATCTAATCTGGGAGCGACGCCTTCTATCTACTTATGAAAACAATACTTTTTATATCCCCAAGCCCTCCCCATGTCTGTTAACAGAATAAGGACGGCTCATCACATACAAGTAGATAGGATAGATCCTTTGTAGACCACTAAGTATTGACCTGGGGTTGTACGCATGAGAGTAAGCTTGCCTTACGATCTGCTGAGACTCTTCCATGGTCACTCGATCTATCTCTTCTTTATCTCTCTGCTGGGGCATTACTCACTTAAATAACTAGTAGTACAAAATAGTACAATATATTACAAAATAGTATCTAGTTATAATGAGAAGTAGTACTATATAGTACCTAGTTATACGAGAAAAAGTACCATATAGTACCTAGTTATACGAGAAGTTGTACCTAATAGTATCTCTTAGTACCTACTTGTAACGAGAAGTAGTACCTAAAAGTACAACAAGTACCTAGTCATAACGAGAAATAGTACCTAGTAGAACTTATTCGTACCGAGAAGTTGTACCTAGTCGTACCTAGTTGTACCTATTAGTACCTAGTTATAACGAGAAATAGTACTTATTAGTACCTATTTGTACCGAGTAGTAGTACCTAATAGTACCATAAGTACGTAGTTATAACGAGGAATAGTAGCTATTAGTACCTAATAGTACCTAGTTATAACGAGAAATAGTACCTAGTAGAACCTAGTCGTATCGAGTAGTAGTACCTAATAGTACCTAGTCGTACCTAGTCGTACCTAGTCGTACCTAGTCGTACCTAGTCGTACCTTATCGTACCTAGTAGTACCTTGTTGTACCTAATAGTACCTAGTTATAACGAGAAGTAGTACCTAATAGTACCTAGTTATAACGAGAAATAGTACCTAGTAGAACCTAGTCGTATCGAGTAGTAGTACCTAATAGTACCTAGTCGTACCTAGTCGTACCTAGTCGTACCTAGTAGTACCTAGTAGTACCTTGTTGTACCTAATAGTACCTAGTTATAACGAGAAATAGTACCTAGTAGAACCTAGTCGTATCGAGTAGTAGTACCTAATAGTACCTAGTCGTACCTAGTCGTACCTAGTCGTACCTAGTCGTACCTAGTAGTACCTTGTTGTACCTAATAGTACCTAGTTATAACGAGAAGTAGTACCTAGTAGAACCTAGTCGTATCGAGTAGTAGTACCTAATAGTACCTAGTCGTACCTAGTCGTACCTAGTCGTACCTAGTAGTACCTAGTAGTACCTTGTTGTACCTAATAGTACCTAGTTGTAACGAGAAATAGTACCTATTAGTACCTAGTTATAACGAGAAGTAGTACCTAAAAGTACCTACTTATAACGAGAAATAGTACCTATAAGTACCTAGTTGTACCGAGTATTAGTACCTAGTAGAACCCAGTCGTACCTTGAAATAGTACTTATTAGTACCTAGTAGTACCTTGTTGTACCTAATATTACCTAGTTGTAACGAGAAATAGTACCTATTAGTACCTAGTTATAACGAGAAGTAGTACCTAATAGTACCTAGTTATAACGAGAAATAGTACCTATAAGTACCTAGTTGTACCGAGTATTAGTACCTAGTAGAACCCAGTCTTACCTTGAAATAGTACTTATTAGTACCTAGTAGTACCTTGTTGTACCTAATAGTACCTAGT
>CAMPDV010000316.1:42500-45000 GCA_946699065.1 Loxodes magnus
CCCAGTGCTCTGAATGTCAAGGTGATGAGATTCAACGAAGCGCGGGTAAACGGCGGGAGTAACTATGACTCTCTTAAGGTAGCCAAATGCCTCGTCATCTAATTAGTGACGTGCATGAATGGATTAACGAGATTCCTACTGTCCCTATCTACTACCTAGCGAAGCCACAGCCAAGGGAACGGGCTTGGCATGATCAGCGGGGAAAGAAGACCCTGTTGAGTTTGACTCTAGTCTGGCGCGTAGAGCGGCGTAGGAGGCGTAGAATAAGTGGGAGGCCGCGATCTTGAAATACCACTACTCTTAATGTCGCTTTACTTATCCTGTCATGCAGTAACTTTCTAGCAATGTAACTGGGTGGGAGAAACCGCCAGGTGGGGAGTTTGGCTGGGGCGGCACATCTGTTAAAAGATAACACAGGTGTCCTACGGCCAGCTCAGAGCGGACAGAAACCGCTCACAGACCAAAAGGGGAAAAGCTGGCTTCATTCAACCTCTCAGTGTCAGGATGAACTGGGAAACCATGGCCTATCGATCCTTTGCCTTTTACGAGTTTTAAGCCAGAGGTGTCAGAAAAATTACCACAGGGATAACTGGCTTGTGGCAGCCAAGCGTTCATAGCGACGTTGCTTTTTGATTCTTCGATGTCGGCTCTTCCTATCATTGTGAAGCAGAATTCACCAAGTGTCGGATTGTTCACCCGTCAAAAGGGAACGTGAGCTGGGTTTAGACCGTCGTGAGACAGGTTAGTTTTACCCTACTGATCACTGCGTCGCCACAGTAGTCCAACTCAGTACGAGAGGAACCGTTGGTCCAGATCTCTGGTATCGCCATTGGTTGAGCAGCCCGTGTGGCTACGCTACCATCTGCATAGATTATGACTGAACGCCTCTAAGTCAGAATCTAATCTGGGAGCGACGCCTTCTATCTACTTATGAAAACAATACTTTTTATATCCCCAAGCCCTCCCCATGTCTGTTAACAGAATAAGGACGGCTCATCACATACAAGTAGATAGGATAGATCCTTTGTAGACCACTAAGTATTGACCTGGGGTTGTACGCATGAGAGTAAGCTTGCCTTACGATCTGCTGAGACTCTTCCATGGTCACTCGATCTATCTCTTCTTTATCTCTCTGCTGGGGCATTACTCACTTAAATAACTAGTAGTACAAAATAGTACAATATATTACAAAATAGTATCTAGTTATAATGAGAAGTAGTACTATATAGTACCTAGTTATACGAGAAAAAGTACCATATAGTACCTAGTTATACGAGAAGTTGTACCTAATAGTATCTCTTAGTACCTACTTGTAACGAGAAGTAGTACCTAAAAGTACCACAAGTACCTAGTCATAACGAGAAATAGTACCTAGTAGAACTTATTCGTACCGAGAAGTTGTACCTAGTCGTACCTAGTTGTACCTATTAGTACCTAGTTATAACGAGAAATAGTACTTATTAGTACCTATTCGTACCGAGTAGTAGTACCTAATAGTACCATAAGTACGTAGTTATAACGAGGAATAGTAGCTATTAGTATCTAATAGTATCTCTTAGTACCTACTTGTAACGAGAAGTAGTACCTAAAAGTACCACAAGTACCTAGTCATAACGAGAAATAGTACCTAGTAGAACTTATTCGTACCGAGAAGTTGTACCTAGTCGTACCTAGTTGTACCTATTAGTACCTAGTTATAACGAGAAATAGTACTTATTAGTACCTATTTGTACCGAGTAGTAGTACCTAATAGTACCATAAGTACGTAGTTATAACGAGGAATAGTAGCTATTAGTACCTAATAGTACCTAGTTATAACGAGAAATAGTACCTAGTAGAACCTAGTCGTATCGAGTAGTAGTACCTAATAGTACCTAGTCGTACCTAGTCGTACCTAGTCGTACCTAGTCGTACCTAGTCGTACCTAGTAGTACCTAGTTGTACCTAGTAGTACCTAGTAGTACCTTGTTGTACCTAATAGTACCTTGTTGTACCTAATAGTACCTAGTAGAACCTAGTCGTATCGAGTAGTAGTACCTAATAGTACCTAGTCGTACCTAGTCGTACCTAGTCGTACCTAGTAGTACCTAGTAGTACCTTGTTGTACCTAATAGTACCTAGTTGTAACGAGAAATAGTACCTATTAGTACCTAGTTATAACGAGAAGTAGTACCTAAAAGTACCTACTTATAACGAGAAATAGTACCTATAAGTACCTAGTTGTACCGAGTATTAGTACCTAGTAGAACCCAGTCGTACCTTGAAATAGTACTTATTAGTACCTAGTAGTACCTTGTTGTACCTAATATTACCTAGTTGTAACGAGAAATAGTACCTATTAGTACCTAGTTATAACGAGAAGTAGTACCTAATAGTACCTAGTTATAACGAGAAATAGTACCTATTAGTACCTAGTTATAACGAGAAATAGTACCTATAAGTACCTAGTTGTACCGAGTATTAGTACCTAGTAGAACCCAGTCGTACCTTGAAATAGTAC
>CAMPDV010000316.1:50000-52500 GCA_946699065.1 Loxodes magnus
TAGCCAAATGCCTCGTCATCTAATTAGTGACGTGCATGAATGGATTAACGAGATTCCTACTGTCCCTATCTACTACCTAGCGAAGCCACAGCCAAGGGAACGGGCTTGGCATGATCAGCGGGGAAAGAAGACCCTGTTGAGTTTGACTCTAGTCTGGCGCGTAGAGCGGCGTAGGAGGCGTAGAATAAGTGGGAGGCCGCGATCTTGAAATACCACTACTCTTAATGTCGCTTTACTTATCCTGTCATGCAGTAACTTTCTAGCAATGTAACTGGGTGGGAGAAACCGCCAGGTGGGGAGTTTGGCTGGGGCGGCACATCTGTTAAAAGATAACACAGGTGTCCTACGGCCAGCTCAGAGCGGACAGAAACCGCTCACAGACCAAAAGGGGAAAAGCTGGCTTCATTCAACCTCTCAGTGTCAGGATGAACTGGGAAACCATGGCCTATCGATCCTTTGCCTTTTACGAGTTTTAAGCCAGAGGTGTCAGAAAAATTACCACAGGGATAACTGGCTTGTGGCAGCCAAGCGTTCATAGCGACGTTGCTTTTTGATTCTTCGATGTCGGCTCTTCCTATCATTGTGAAGCAGAATTCACCAAGTGTCGGATTGTTCACCCGTCAAAAGGGAACGTGAGCTGGGTTTAGACCGTCGTGAGACAGGTTAGTTTTACCCTACTGATCACTGCGTCGCCACAGTAGTCCAACTCAGTACGAGAGGAACCGTTGGTCCAGATCTCTGGTATCGCCATTGGTTGAGCAGCCCGTGTGGCTACGCTACCATCTGCATAGATTATGACTGAACGCCTCTAAGTCAGAATCTAATCTGGGAGCGACGCCTTCTATCTACTTATGAAAACAATACTTTTTATATCCCCAAGCCCTCCCCATGTCTGTTAACAGAATAAGGACGGCTCATCACATACAAGTAGATAGGATAGATCCTTTGTAGACCACTAAGTATTGACCTGGGGTTGTACGCATGAGAGTAAGCTTGCCTTACGATCTGCTGAGACTCTTCCATGGTCACTCGATCTATCTCTTCTTTATCTCTCTGCTGGGGCATTACTCACTTAAATAACTAGTAGTACAAAATAGTACAATATATTACAAAATAGTATCTAGTTATAATGAGAAGTAGTACTATATAGTACCTAGTTATACGAGAAAAAGTACCATATAGTACCTAGTTATACGAGAAGTTGTACCTAATAGTATCTCTTAGTACCTACTTGTAACGAGAAGTAGTACCTAAAAGTACCACAAGTACCTAGTCATAACGAGAAATAGTACCTAGTAGAACTTATTCGTACCGAGAAGTTGTACCTAGTCGTACCTAGTTGTACCTATTAGTACCTAGTTATAACGAGAAATAGTACTTATTAGTACCTATTTGTACCGAGTAGTAGTACCTAATAGTACCATAAGTACGTAGTTATAACGAGGAATAGTAGCTATTAGTACCTAATAGTACCTAGTTATAACGAGAAATAGTACCTAGTAGAACCTAGTCGTATCGAGTAGTAGTACCTAATAGTACCTAGTCGTACCTAGTCGTACCTAGTCGTACCTAGTCGTACCTAGTAGTACCTAGTAGTACCTAGTTGTACCTTGTTGTACCTAATAGTACCTAGTTATAACGAGAAGTAGTACCTAATAGTACCTAGTTATAACGAGAAATAGTACCTAGTAGAACCTAGTCGTATCGAGTAGTAGTACCTAATAGTACCTAGTCGTACCTAGTCGTACCTAGTCGTACCTAGTAGTACCTAGTAGTACCTTGTTGTACCTAATAGTAACTAGTTGTAACGAGAAATAGTACCTATTAGTACCTAGTTATAACGAGAAGTAGTACCTAAAAGTACCTACTTATAACGAGAAATAGTACCTATAAGTACCTAGTTGTACCGAGTATTAGTACCTAGTAGAACCCAGTCGTACCTTGAAATAGTACTTATTAGTACCTAGTAGTACCTTGTTGTACCTAATAGTACCTAGTTGTAACGAGAAATAGTACCTATTAGTACCTAGTTATAACGAGAAGTAGTACCTAAAAGTACCTAGTTATAACGAGAAATAGTACCTATAAGTACCTAGTTGTACCGAGTATTAGTACCTAGTAGAACCCAGTCTTACCTTGAAATAGTACTTATTAGTACCTAGTAGTACCTTGTTGTACCTAATAGTACCTAGTTATAACGAGAAATAGTACCTATTAGTACCTAGTCGTATCGAGTAGTAGTACCTAATAGTACCATAAGTACGTAGTTATAACGAGAAATAGTACCTATAAGTACCTAGTTGTACCGAGTATTAGTACCTAGTAGAACCTAGTCGTATCGAGTAGTAGTACCTAGTTGAACCTAGTAGAACCTAGTCGTACCTAGTTGTACATAGTCGTACCTAGTCGTACCTAGTCGTACCTAGTAGTACCTTGTTGTACCTAATAGTACCTAGTTATACGAGAAGATGTACCTAATATTACCCCTTAGTACCTTGTA
>CAMPDV010000316.1:55000-82500 GCA_946699065.1 Loxodes magnus
ACATTACAAAACTCAAATCTATTTACAGCTTTATGCTGCTTTTCATTTTATCAAATATATAAACCTAAACAAAACAAAAGCCCCAACGATGGATGCCTAGGCTCTGGCGTCGATGAAGGACGCAGCGAAGCGCGAAATTCAATGCGAATTGCAGGACTCCGTGAGTCATCAGGTTTCCCAACGCAACAGGCACCTTGGGGAAACTCAAGGTATGTTCCTTTCAGTATCATATAAAATACAAATGTAAGTGAATAAGAATTCTCTTACCAAGTGAAAAAACTGAGTATATGTACCTGTGATCTGAGGGGAGCAAGATAACCCGCTGAACTTAAGCATATCAGTAAGCGGAGGAAAAGAAACTAACAAGGATGGCCTTAGTAACGGCGAGTGAAGCGGCCAAAGCCCACTTGTAAATCTTCGGAATTGTAAGCTAGGGAGGAATGGTGTAGGTTTGATTGGACCTAAGTGGTCAGGAATGACACGTCATGGAGGGTGATAACCCCGTGAGGTTCAGTTAGATTGAAAACCAAACTATCTAAGAGTCGGACAGCTTGGGATTGCTGTCCAAAGTGCGAGGTAAACTCCTCGTAAGGCTAAATACGTCCAGAGCCCGATAGTGCACAAGTACCGTGAGGGAAAGGTGAAAAGCACTTTGGAAAGAGAGTTAAAAGACCTGAAATAGTTGGGGAGGAAGCTGTGCGTCTACAATAAATCTGAGCAAAGCTTTGAAAAGAAGTATTGCAAGGATATAGTGGACGGACCGTCCCGTCTTGAAACACGGACCAAGGAGTCTAGCTATATCGCGAGTCTGTGCATGTAAATGTGTAGGCGAAATGAAAGTGATCTCTACCATCAGTAGAGGCCCGTAAGCGGAGTAAGCGAAATGGCTGGGACCCGAAAGATGGTGAGCTATGCTTGGGCAGGACGAAGCCAGGGGAAACTCTGGTGGAGGTTCGTGTAGGTGCTGACGTGCAAATCGCTCTGTGGACCTGAGTATAGGGGCGAAAGACTCATCGAACCATCTAGTAGCTGGTTCCCTCCGAAGTTTCCCTCAGGATAGCTGGGACTTTTAGTGGCATCCGGTAAAGCCAATGAATAGAGGTTCGGGAGGAGTCACTCCTTCCTCCTATTATCAAACTTTAAATGGGTGCAGTAACGTTTCATAAATGAACGTGACATGACATAAATGTCCCTAGTGGGCCAATCCTGGTAAGCAGGACTGGCGATGAGGGCCCAACCTGAAGCGGAGTTAAGGCGACAGAACCCGTCTGCAAGTAAAGGCGTTAGTCCATTTAGACAGTAGGACGGTGGCCATGGAAGTCGGAACCCGCTAAGGAGTGTGTAACAACTCACCTACCGAATGGACTAGCCCTGAAAATGGAAGTCGCGAAAGGCGGGTGCCCATACTCTGCCCTCTGGTGTAGGAGGGCGTAGTATCTGCATGGAAGTAATTCTGTGAAGAGTTATGGAGCAGGTATTAGTGCAGATCTTGGTGGTAGTAGCAAGTATTCCAATGCCAACTTGGAAGACTGAAGTGGAGAAGGTTTTCATGAGAACCGCACTGGATCATGAGTCACCCGATCCTAACCTTACGAGGGAAAGGGAATATGGTTAATATTCCATAGGTACTTACTACATAGTGGTGACACAATATGCCGCAATATGTCGGGGTTGGTCCTGGGGAGAGTTGTCTTTTCTGTCTAACATACATGTGCGCCTGGATCCATTACGGCGAGAGAGGCGTGATGTATGGAAGAGCAGCACACTGTATGTGTTGTCTGGAGCACCAACTACGATCCATGAAACTTGCGGCATGTAATATGTAGGAGTATTCGTACCTATACCGCAGCAGGTCTCCAAGGTTAGCAGCCTCTAGTCAATAGGACAATGTAGGTAAGGGAAGTCGGCAAATTAGATCTGTAACTTCGGGAGAAAGATTGGCTCTGAGGGCCAGGCAGAAGTCTCCACTGGAGGGATTGTGTGACTTAATTTTCACGGAAGTGGGAGTTTTGTCGCCATGACCGAAGGTGGTCGGCCCTGCGGCGAATGGCCACCTCAGAACTGGAGCGGCAGGAGGAATCCGACTGTTTAATTAAAACAAAGCATTGTGAAGGTGATATGTTAACACAATGTGATTTCTGCCCAGTGCTCTGAATGTCAAGGTGATGAGATTCAACGAAGCGCGGGTAAACGGCGGGAGTAACTATGACTCTCTTAAGGTAGCCAAATGCCTCGTCATCTAATTAGTGACGTGCATGAATGGATTAACGAGATTCCTACTGTCCCTATCTACTACCTAGCGAAGCCACAGCCAAGGGAACGGGCTTGGCATGATCAGCGGGGAAAGAAGACCCTGTTGAGTTTGACTCTAGTCTGGCGCGTAGAGCGGCGTAGGAGGCGTAGAATAAGTGGGAGGCCGCGATCTTGAAATACCACTACTCTTAATGTCGCTTTACTTATCCTGTCATGCAGTAACTTTCTAGCAATGTAACTGGGTGGGAGAAACCGCCAGGTGGGGAGTTTGGCTGGGGCGGCACATCTGTTAAAAGATAACACAGGTGTCCTACGGCCAGCTCAGAGCGGACAGAAACCGCTCACAGACCAAAAGGGGAAAAGCTGGCTTCATTCAACCTCTCAGTGTCAGGATGAACTGGGAAACCATGGCCTATCGATCCTTTGCCTTTTACGAGTTTTAAGCCAGAGGTGTCAGAAAAATTACCACAGGGATAACTGGCTTGTGGCAGCCAAGCGTTCATAGCGACGTTGCTTTTTGATTCTTCGATGTCGGCTCTTCCTATCATTGTGAAGCAGAATTCACCAAGTGTCGGATTGTTCACCCGTCAAAAGGGAACGTGAGCTGGGTTTAGACCGTCGTGAGACAGGTTAGTTTTACCCTACTGATCACTGCGTCGCCACAGTAGTCCAACTCAGTACGAGAGGAACCGTTGGTCCAGATCTCTGGTATCGCCATTGGTTGAGCAGCCCGTGTGGCTACGCTACCATCTGCATAGATTATGACTGAACGCCTCTAAGTCAGAATCTAATCTGGGAGCGACGCCTTCTATCTACTTATGAAAACAATACTTTTTATATCCCCAAGCCCTCCCCATGTCTGTTAACAGAATAAGGACGGCTCATCACATACAAGTAGATAGGATAGATCCTTTGTAGACCACTAAGTATTGACCTGGGGTTGTACGCATGAGAGTAAGCTTGCCTTACGATCTGCTGAGACTCTTCCATGGTCACTCGATCTATCTCTTCTTTATCTCTCTGCTGGGGCATTACTCACTTAAATAACTAGTAGTACAAAATAGTACAATATATTACAAAATAGTATCTAGTTATAATGAGAAGTAGTACTATATAGTACCTAGTTATACGAGAAAAAGTACCATATAGTACCTAGTTATACGAGAAGTTGTACCTAATAGTATCTCTTAGTACCTACTTGTAACGAGAAGTAGTACCTAAAAGTACCACAAGTACCTAGTCATAACGAGAAATAGTACCTAGTAGAACTTATTCGTACCGAGAAGTTGTACCTAGTCGTACCTAGTTGTACCTATTAGTACCTAGTTGTACCTTGAAATAGTACTTATTAGTACCTATTTGTACCGAGTAGTAGTACCTAATAGTACCATAAGTACGTAGTTATAACGAGGAATAGTAGCTATTAGTACCTAATAGTACCTAGTTATAACGAGAAATAGTACCTAGTAGAACCTAGTCGTATCGAGTAGTAGTACCTAATAGTACCTAGTCGTACATAGTCGTACCTAGTCGTACCTAGTCGTACCTAGTCGTACCTAGTAGTACCTAGTTGTACCTTGTTGTACCTAATAGTACCTAGTTATAACGAGAAGTAGTACCTAATAGTACCTAGTTATAACGAGAAATAGTACCTAGTAGAACCTAGTCGTATCGAGTAGTAGTACCTATTAGTACCTAGTCGTACCTAGTCGTACCTAGTCGTACCTAGTAGTACCTAGTTGTACCTTGTTGTACCTAATAGTACCTAGTTGTAACGAGAAATAGTACCTATTAGTACCTAGTTATAACGAGAAGTAGTACCTAAAAGTACCTACTTATAACGAGAAATAGTACCTATAAGTACCTAGTTGTACCTTGAAATAGTACTTATTAGTACCTATTTGTACCGAGTAGTAGTACCTAATAGTACCATAAGTACGTAGTTATAACGAGGAATAGTAGCTATTAGTACCTAATAGTACCTAGTTATAACGAGAAATAGTACCTAGTAGAACCTAGTCGTATCGAGTAGTAGTACCTAATAGTACCTAGTCGTACCTAGTCGTACCTAGTCGTACCTAGTAGTACCTTGTTGTACCTAATAGTACCTAGTTATAACGAGAAATAGTACCTAGTAGAACCTAGTCGTATCGAGTAGTAGTACCTAATAGTACCTAGTCGTACCTAGTCGTACCTAGTCGTACCTAGTAGTACCTAGTAGTACCTTGTTGTACCTAATAGTACCTAGTTGTAACGAGAAATAGTACCTAGTAGAACTTATTCGTACCGAGAAGTTGTACCTAGTCGTACCTAGTTGTACCTATTAGTACCTAGTTGTACCTTGAAATAGTACTTATTAGTACCTATTTGTACCGAGTAGTAGTACCTAATAGTACCATAAGTACGTAGTTATAACGAGGAATAGTAGCTATTAGTACCTAATAGTACCTAGTTATAACGAGAAATAGTACCTAGTAGAACCTAGTCGTATCGAGTAGTAGTACCTAATAGTACCTAGTCGTACATAGTCGTACCTAGTCGTACCTAGTCGTACCTAGTCGTACCTAGTAGTACCTAGTTGTACCTTGTTGTACCTAATAGTACCTAGTTATAACGAGAAGTAGTACCTAATAGTACCTAGTTATAACGAGAAATAGTACCTAGTAGAACCTAGTCGTATCGAGTAGTAGTACCTATTAGTACCTAGTCGTACCTAGTCGTACCTAGTCGTACCTAGTAGTACCTAGTTGTACCTTGTTGTACCTAATAGTACCTAGTTGTAACGAGAAATAGTACCTATTAGTACCTAGTTATAACGAGAAGTAGTACCTAAAAGTACCTACTTATAACGAGAAATAGTACCTATAAGTACCTAGTTGTACCTTGAAATAGTACTTATTAGTACCTATTTGTACCGAGTAGTAGTACCTAATAGTACCATAAGTACGTAGTTATAACGAGGAATAGTAGCTATTAGTACCTAATAGTACCTAGTTATAACGAGAAATAGTACCTAGTAGAACCTAGTCGTATCGAGTAGTAGTACCTAATAGTACCTAGTCGTACCTAGTCGTACCTAGTCGTACCTAGTAGTACCTTGTTGTACCTAATAGTACCTAGTTATAACGAGAAATAGTACCTAGTAGAACCTAGTCGTATCGAGTAGTAGTACCTAATAGTACCTAGTCGTACCTAGTCGTACCTAGTCGTACCTAGTAGTACCTAGTAGTACCTTGTTGTACCTAATAGTACCTAGTTGTAACGAGAAATAGTACCTAGTAGAACTTATTCGTACCGAGAAGTTGTACCTAGTCGTACCTAGTTGTACCTATTAGTACCTAGTTGTACCTTGAAATAGTACTTATTAGTACCTATTTGTACCGAGTAGTAGTACCTAATAGTACCATAAGTACGTAGTTATAACGAGGAATAGTAGCTATTAGTACCTAATAGTACCTAGTTATAACGAGAAATAGTACCTAGTAGAACCTAGTCGTATCGAGTAGTAGTACCTAATAGTACCTAGTCGTACATAGTCGTACCTAGTCGTACCTAGTCGTACCTAGTCGTACCTAGTAGTACCTAGTTGTACCTTGTTGTACCTAATAGTACCTAGTTATAACGAGAAGTAGTACCTAATAGTACCTAGTTATAACGAGAAATAGTACCTAGTAGAACCTAGTCGTATCGAGTAGTAGTACCTATTAGTACCTAGTCGTACCTAGTCGTACCTAGTCGTACCTAGTAGTACCTAGTTGTACCTTGTTGTACCTAATAGTACCTAGTTGTAACGAGAAATAGTACCTATTAGTACCTAGTTATAACGAGAAGTAGTACCTAAAAGTACCTACTTATAACGAGAAATAGTACCTATAAGTACCTAGTTGTACCTTGAAATAGTACTTATTAGTACCTATTTGTACCGAGTAGTAGTACCTAATAGTACCATAAGTACGTAGTTATAACGAGGAATAGTAGCTATTAGTACCTAATAGTACCTAGTTATAACGAGAAATAGTACCTAGTAGAACCTAGTCGTATCGAGTAGTAGTACCTAATAGTACCTAGTCGTACCTAGTCGTACCTAGTCGTACCTAGTAGTACCTTGTTGTACCTAATAGTACCTAGTTATAACGAGAAATAGTACCTAGTAGAACCTAGTCGTATCGAGTAGTAGTACCTAATAGTACCTAGTCGTACCTAGTCGTACCTAGTCGTACCTAGTAGTACCTAGTAGTACCTTGTTGTACCTAATAGTACCTAGTTGTAACGAGAAATAGTACCTAGTAGAACTTATTCGTACCGAGAAGTTGTACCTAGTCGTACCTAGTTGTACCTATTAGTACCTAGTTGTACCTTGAAATAGTACTTATTAGTACCTATTTGTACCGAGTAGTAGTACCTAATAGTACCATAAGTACGTAGTTATAACGAGGAATAGTAGCTATTAGTACCTAATAGTACCTAGTTATAACGAGAAATAGTACCTAGTAGAACCTAGTCGTATCGAGTAGTAGTACCTAATAGTACCTAGTCGTACATAGTCGTACCTAGTCGTACCTAGTCGTACCTAGTCGTACCTAGTAGTACCTAGTTGTACCTTGTTGTACCTAATAGTACCTAGTTATAACGAGAAGTAGTACCTAATAGTACCTAGTTATAACGAGAAATAGTACCTAGTAGAACCTAGTCGTATCGAGTAGTAGTACCTATTAGTACCTAGTCGTACCTAGTCGTACCTAGTCGTACCTAGTAGTACCTAGTTGTACCTTGTTGTACCTAATAGTACCTAGTTGTAACGAGAAATAGTACCTATTAGTACCTAGTTATAACGAGAAGTAGTACCTAAAAGTACCTACTTATAACGAGAAATAGTACCTATAAGTACCTAGTTGTACCTTGAAATAGTACTTATTAGTACCTATTTGTACCGAGTAGTAGTACCTAATAGTACCATAAGTACGTAGTTATAACGAGGAATAGTAGCTATTAGTACCTAATAGTACCTAGTTATAACGAGAAATAGTACCTAGTAGAACCTAGTCGTATCGAGTAGTAGTACCTAATAGTACCTAGTCGTACCTAGTCGTACCTAGTCGTACCTAGTAGTACCTTGTTGTACCTAATAGTACCTAGTTATAACGAGAAATAGTACCTAGTAGAACCTAGTCGTATCGAGTAGTAGTACCTAATAGTACCTAGTCGTACCTAGTCGTACCTAGTCGTACCTAGTAGTACCTAGTAGTACCTTGTTGTACCTAATAGTACCTAGTTGTAACGAGAAATAGTACCTAGTAG
Organism: Loxodes magnus; assembly: GCA_946699065.1. Taxonomy (NCBI): domain Eukaryota; phylum Ciliophora; class Karyorelictea; order Loxodida; family Loxodidae; genus Loxodes; species Loxodes magnus. Next base: position 62,552 of record CAMPDV010000316.1, read on the forward strand.
AACTTATTCGTACCGAGAAGTTGTACCTAGTCGTACCTAGTTGTACCTATTAGTACCTAGTTGTACCTTGAAATAGTACTTATTAGTACCTATTTGTACCGAGTAGTAGTACCTAATAGTACCATAAGTACGTAGTTATAACGAGGAATAGTAGCTATTAGTACCTAATAGTACCTAGTTATAACGAGAAATAGTACCTAGTAGAACCTAGTCGTATCGAGTAGTAGTACCTAATAGTACCTAGTCGTACATAGTCGTACCTAGTCGTACCTAGTCGTACCTAGTCGTACCTAGTAGTACCTAGTTGTACCTTGTTGTACCTAATAGTACCTAGTTATAACGAGAAGTAGTACCTAATAGTACCTAGTTATAACGAGAAATAGTACCTAGTAGAACCTAGTCGTATCGAGTAGTAGTACCTATTAGTACCTAGTCGTACCTAGTCGTACCTAGTCGTACCTAGTAGTACCTAGTTGTACCTTGTTGTACCTAATAGTACCTAGTTGTAACGAGAAATAGTACCTATTAGTACCTAGTTATAACGAGAAGTAGTACCTAAAAGTACCTACTTATAACGAGAAATAGTACCTATAAGTACCTAGTTGTACCTTGAAATAGTACTTATTAGTACCTATTTGTACCGAGTAGTAGTACCTAATAGTACCATAAGTACGTAGTTATAACGAGGAATAGTAGCTATTAGTACCTAATAGTACCTAGTTATAACGAGAAATAGTACCTAGTAGAACCTAGTCGTATCGAGTAGTAGTACCTAATAGTACCTAGTCGTACCTAGTCGTACCTAGTCGTACCTAGTAGTACCTTGTTGTACCTAATAGTACCTAGTTATAACGAGAAATAGTACCTAGTAGAACCTAGTCGTATCGAGTAGTAGTACCTAATAGTACCTAGTCGTACCTAGTCGTACCTAGTCGTACCTAGTAGTACCTAGTAGTACCTTGTTGTACCTAATAGTACCTAGTTGTAACGAGAAATAGTACCTAGTAGAACTTATTCGTACCGAGAAGTTGTACCTAGTCGTACCTAGTTGTACCTATTAGTACCTAGTTGTACCTTGAAATAGTACTTATTAGTACCTATTTGTACCGAGTAGTAGTACCTAATAGTACCATAAGTACGTAGTTATAACGAGGAATAGTAGCTATTAGTACCTAATAGTACCTAGTTATAACGAGAAATAGTACCTAGTAGAACCTAGTCGTATCGAGTAGTAGTACCTAATAGTACCTAGTCGTACATAGTCGTACCTAGTCGTACCTAGTCGTACCTAGTCGTACCTAGTAGTACCTAGTTGTACCTTGTTGTACCTAATAGTACCTAGTTATAACGAGAAGTAGTACCTAATAGTACCTAGTTATAACGAGAAATAGTACCTAGTAGAACCTAGTCGTATCGAGTAGTAGTACCTATTAGTACCTAGTCGTACCTAGTCGTACCTAGTCGTACCTAGTAGTACCTAGTTGTACCTTGTTGTACCTAATAGTACCTAGTTGTAACGAGAAATAGTACCTATTAGTACCTAGTTATAACGAGAAGTAGTACCTAAAAGTACCTACTTATAACGAGAAATAGTACCTATAAGTACCTAGTTGTACCTTGAAATAGTACTTATTAGTACCTATTTGTACCGAGTAGTAGTACCTAATAGTACCATAAGTACGTAGTTATAACGAGGAATAGTAGCTATTAGTACCTAATAGTACCTAGTTATAACGAGAAATAGTACCTAGTAGAACCTAGTCGTATCGAGTAGTAGTACCTAATAGTACCTAGTCGTACCTAGTCGTACCTAGTCGTACCTAGTAGTACCTTGTTGTACCTAATAGTACCTAGTTATAACGAGAAATAGTACCTAGTAGAACCTAGTCGTATCGAGTAGTAGTACCTAATAGTACCTAGTCGTACCTAGTCGTACCTAGTCGTACCTAGTAGTACCTAGTAGTACCTTGTTGTACCTAATAGTACCTAGTTGTAACGAGAAATAGTACCTAGTAGAACTTATTCGTACCGAGAAGTTGTACCTAGTCGTACCTAGTTGTACCTATTAGTACCTAGTTGTACCTTGAAATAGTACTTATTAGTACCTATTTGTACCGAGTAGTAGTACCTAATAGTACCATAAGTACGTAGTTATAACGAGGAATAGTAGCTATTAGTACCTAATAGTACCTAGTTATAACGAGAAATAGTACCTAGTAGAACCTAGTCGTATCGAGTAGTAGTACCTAATAGTACCTAGTCGTACATAGTCGTACCTAGTCGTACCTAGTCGTACCTAGTCGTACCTAGTAGTACCTAGTTGTACCTTGTTGTACCTAATAGTACCTAGTTATAACGAGAAGTAGTACCTAATAGTACCTAGTTATAACGAGAAATAGTACCTAGTAGAACCTAGTCGTATCGAGTAGTAGTACCTATTAGTACCTAGTCGTACCTAGTCGTACCTAGTCGTACCTAGTAGTACCTAGTTGTACCTTGTTGTACCTAGTTATAACGAGAAATAGTACCTAGTAGAACCTAGTCGTATCGAGTAGTAGTACCTATTAGTACCTAGTCGTACCTAGTCGTACCTAGTCGTACCTAGTAGTACCTAGTTGTACCTTGTTGTACCTAATAGTACCTAGTTGTAACGAGAAATAGTACCTATTAGTACCTAGTTATAACGAGAAGTAGTACCTAAAAGTACCTACTTATAACGAGAAATAGTACCTATAAGTACCTAGTTGTACCTTGAAATAGTACTTATTAGTACCTATTTGTACCGAGTAGTAGTACCTAATAGTACCATAAGTACGTAGTTATAACGAGGAATAGTAGCTATTAGTACCTAATAGTACCTAGTTATAACGAGAAATAGTACCTAGTAGAACCTAGTCGTATCGAGTAGTAGTACCTAATAGTACCTAGTCGTACCTAGTCGTACCTAGTCGTACCTAGTAGTACCTTGTTGTACCTAATAGTACCTAGTTATAACGAGAAATAGTACCTAGTAGAACCTAGTCGTATCGAGTAGTAGTACCTAATAGTACCTAGTCGTACCTAGTCGTACCTAGTCGTACCTAGTAGTACCTAGTAGTACCTTGTTGTACCTAATAGTACCTAGTTGTAACGAGAAATAGTACCTAGTAGAACTTATTCGTACCGAGAAGTTGTACCTAGTCGTACCTAGTTGTACCTATTAGTACCTAGTTGTACCTTGAAATAGTACTTATTAGTACCTATTTGTACCGAGTAGTAGTACCTAATAGTACCATAAGTACGTAGTTATAACGAGGAATAGTAGCTATTAGTACCTAATAGTACCTAGTTATAACGAGAAATAGTACCTAGTAGAACCTAGTCGTATCGAGTAGTAGTACCTAATAGTACCTAGTCGTACATAGTCGTACCTAGTCGTACCTAGTCGTACCTAGTCGTACCTAGTAGTACCTAGTTGTACCTTGTTGTACCTAATAGTACCTAGTTATAACGAGAAGTAGTACCTAATAGTACCTAGTTATAACGAGAAATAGTACCTAGTAGAACCTAGTCGTATCGAGTAGTAGTACCTATTAGTACCTAGTCGTACCTAGTCGTACCTAGTCGTACCTAGTAGTACCTAGTTGTACCTTGTTGTACCTAATAGTACCTAGTTGTAACGAGAAATAGTACCTATTAGTACCTAGTTATAACGAGAAGTAGTACCTAAAAGTACCTACTTATAACGAGAAATAGTACCTATAAGTACCTAGTTGTACCTTGAAATAGTACTTATTAGTACCTATTTGTACCGAGTAGTAGTACCTAATAGTACCATAAGTACGTAGTTATAACGAGGAATAGTAGCTATTAGTACCTAATAGTACCTAGTTATAACGAGAAATAGTACCTAGTAGAACCTAGTCGTATCGAGTAGTAGTACCTAATAGTACCTAGTCGTACCTAGTCGTACCTAGTCGTACCTAGTAGTACCTTGTTGTACCTAATAGTACCTAGTTATAACGAGAAATAGTACCTAGTAGAACCTAGTCGTATCGAGTAGTAGTACCTAATAGTACCTAGTCGTACCTAGTCGTACCTAGTCGTACCTAGTAGTACCTAGTAGTACCTTGTTGTACCTAATAGTACCTAGTTGTAACGAGAAATAGTACCTAGTAGAACTTATTCGTACCGAGAAGTTGTACCTAGTCGTACCTAGTTGTACCTATTAGTACCTAGTTGTACCTTGAAATAGTACTTATTAGTACCTATTTGTACCGAGTAGTAGTACCTAATAGTACCATAAGTACGTAGTTATAACGAGGAATAGTAGCTATTAGTACCTAATAGTACCTAGTTATAACGAGAAATAGTACCTAGTAGAACCTAGTCGTATCGAGTAGTAGTACCTAATAGTACCTAGTCGTACATAGTCGTACCTAGTCGTACCTAGTCGTACCTAGTCGTACCTAGTAGTACCTAGTTGTACCTTGTTGTACCTAATAGTACCTAGTTATAACGAGAAGTAGTACCTAATAGTACCTAGTTATAACGAGAAATAGTACCTAGTAGAACCTAGTCGTATCGAGTAGTAGTACCTATTAGTACCTAGTCGTACCTAGTCGTACCTAGTCGTACCTAGTAGTACCTAGTTGTACCTTGTTGTACCTAATAGTACCTAGTTGTAACGAGAAATAGTACCTATTAGTACCTAGTTATAACGAGAAGTAGTACCTAAAAGTACCTACTTATAACGAGAAATAGTACCTATAAGTACCTAGTTGTACCTTGAAATAGTACTTATTAGTACCTATTTGTACCGAGTAGTAGTACCTAATAGTACCATAAGTACGTAGTTATAACGAGGAATAGTAGCTATTAGTACCTAATAGTACCTAGTTATAACGAGAAATAGTACCTAGTAGAACCTAGTCGTATCGAGTAGTAGTACCTAATAGTACCTAGTCGTACCTAGTCGTACCTAGTCGTACCTAGTAGTACCTTGTTGTACCTAATAGTACCTAGTTATAACGAGAAATAGTACCTAGTAGAACCTAGTCGTATCGAGTAGTAGTACCTAATAGTACCTAGTCGTACCTAGTCGTACCTAGTCGTACCTAGTAGTACCTAGTAGTACCTTGTTGTACCTAATAGTACCTAGTTGTAACGAGAAATAGTACCTAGTAGAACTTATTCGTACCGAGAAGTTGTACCTAGTCGTACCTAGTTGTACCTATTAGTACCTAGTTGTACCTTGAAATAGTACTTATTAGTACCTATTTGTACCGAGTAGTAGTACCTAATAGTACCATAAGTACGTAGTTATAACGAGGAATAGTAGCTATTAGTACCTAATAGTACCTAGTTATAACGAGAAATAGTACCTAGTAGAACCTAGTCGTATCGAGTAGTAGTACCTAATAGTACCTAGTCGTACATAGTCGTACCTAGTCGTACCTAGTCGTACCTAGTCGTACCTAGTAGTACCTAGTTGTACCTTGTTGTACCTAATAGTACCTAGTTATAACGAGAAGTAGTACCTAATAGTACCTAGTTATAACGAGAAATAGTACCTAGTAGAACCTAGTCGTATCGAGTAGTAGTACCTATTAGTACCTAGTCGTACCTAGTCGTACCTAGTCGTACCTAGTAGTACCTAGTTGTACCTTGTTGTACCTAATAGTACCTAGTTGTAACGAGAAATAGTACCTATTAGTACCTAGTTATAACGAGAAGTAGTACCTAAAAGTACCTACTTATAACGAGAAATAGTACCTATAAGTACCTAGTTGTACCTTGAAATAGTACTTATTAGTACCTATTTGTACCGAGTAGTAGTACCTAATAGTACCATAAGTACGTAGTTATAACGAGGAATAGTAGCTATTAGTACCTAATAGTACCTAGTTATAACGAGAAATAGTACCTAGTAGAACCTAGTCGTATCGAGTAGTAGTACCTAATAGTACCTAGTCGTACCTAGTCGTACCTAGTCGTACCTAGTAGTACCTTGTTGTACCTAATAGTACCTAGTTATAACGAGAAATAGTACCTAGTAGAACCTAGTCGTATCGAGTAGTAGTACCTAATAGTACCTAGTCGTACCTAGTCGTACCTAGTCGTACCTAGTAGTACCTAGTAGTACCTTGTTGTACCTAATAGTACCTAGTTGTAACGAGAAATAGTACCTAGTAGAACTTATTCGTACCGAGAAGTTGTACCTAGTCGTACCTAGTTGTACCTATTAGTACCTAGTTGTACCTTGAAATAGTACTTATTAGTACCTATTTGTACCGAGTAGTAGTACCTAATAGTACCATAAGTACGTAGTTATAACGAGGAATAGTAGCTATTAGTACCTAATAGTACCTAGTTATAACGAGAAATAGTACCTAGTAGAACCTAGTCGTATCGAGTAGTAGTACCTAATAGTACCTAGTCGTACATAGTCGTACCTAGTCGTACCTAGTCGTACCTAGTCGTACCTAGTAGTACCTAGTTGTACCTTGTTGTACCTAATAGTACCTAGTTATAACGAGAAGTAGTACCTAATAGTACCTAGTTATAACGAGAAATAGTACCTAGTAGAACCTAGTCGTATCGAGTAGTAGTACCTATTAGTACCTAGTCGTACCTAGTCGTACCTAGTCGTACCTAGTAGTACCTAGTTGTACCTTGTTGTACCTAATAGTACCTAGTTGTAACGAGAAATAGTACCTATTAGTACCTAGTTATAACGAGAAGTAGTACCTAAAAGTACCTACTTATAACGAGAAATAGTACCTATAAGTACCTAGTTGTACCTTGAAATAGTACTTATTAGTACCTATTTGTACCGAGTAGTAGTACCTAATAGTACCATAAGTACGTAGTTATAACGAGGAATAGTAGCTATTAGTACCTAATAGTACCTAGTTATAACGAGAAATAGTACCTAGTAGAACCTAGTCGTATCGAGTAGTAGTACCTAATAGTACCTAGTCGTACCTAGTCGTACCTAGTCGTACCTAGTAGTACCTTGTTGTACCTAATAGTACCTAGTTATAACGAGAAATAGTACCTAGTAGAACCTAGTCGTATCGAGTAGTAGTACCTAATAGTACCTAGTCGTACCTAGTCGTACCTAGTCGTACCTAGTAGTACCTAGTAGTACCTTGTTGTACCTAATAGTACCTAGTTGTAACGAGAAATAGTACCTAGTAGAACTTATTCGTACCGAGAAGTTGTACCTAGTCGTACCTAGTTGTACCTATTAGTACCTAGTTGTACCTTGAAATAGTACTTATTAGTACCTATTTGTACCGAGTAGTAGTACCTAATAGTACCATAAGTACGTAGTTATAACGAGGAATAGTAGCTATTAGTACCTAATAGTACCTAGTTATAACGAGAAATAGTACCTAGTAGAACCTAGTCGTATCGAGTAGTAGTACCTAATAGTACCTAGTCGTACATAGTCGTACCTAGTCGTACCTAGTCGTACCTAGTCGTACCTAGTAGTACCTAGTTGTACCTTGTTGTACCTAATAGTACCTAGTTATAACGAGAAGTAGTACCTAATAGTACCTAGTTATAACGAGAAATAGTACCTAGTAGAACCTAGTCGTATCGAGTAGTAGTACCTATTAGTACCTAGTCGTACCTAGTCGTACCTAGTCGTACCTAGTAGTACCTAGTTGTACCTTGTTGTACCTAATAGTACCTAGTTGTAACGAGAAATAGTACCTATTAGTACCTAGTTATAACGAGAAGTAGTACCTAAAAGTACCTACTTATAACGAGAAATAGTACCTATAAGTACCTAGTTGTACCTTGAAATAGTACTTATTAGTACCTATTTGTACCGAGTAGTAGTACCTAATAGTACCATAAGTACGTAGTTATAACGAGGAATAGTAGCTATTAGTACCTAATAGTACCTAGTTATAACGAGAAATAGTACCTAGTAGAACCTAGTCGTATCGAGTAGTAGTACCTAATAGTACCTAGTCGTACCTAGTCGTACCTAGTCGTACCTAGTAGTACCTTGTTGTACCTAATAGTACCTAGTTATAACGAGAAATAGTACCTAGTAGAACCTAGTCGTATCGAGTAGTAGTACCTAATAGTACCTAGTCGTACCTAGTCGTACCTAGTCGTACCTAGTAGTACCTAGTAGTACCTTGTTGTACCTAATAGTACCTAGTTGTAACGAGAAATAGTACCTAGTAGAACTTATTCGTACCGAGAAGTTGTACCTAGTCGTACCTAGTTGTACCTATTAGTACCTAGTTGTACCTTGAAATAGTACTTATTAGTACCTATTTGTACCGAGTAGTAGTACCTAATAGTACCATAAGTACGTAGTTATAACGAGGAATAGTAGCTATTAGTACCTAATAGTACCTAGTTATAACGAGAAATAGTACCTAGTAGAACCTAGTCGTATCGAGTAGTAGTACCTAATAGTACCTAGTCGTACATAGTCGTACCTAGTCGTACCTAGTCGTACCTAGTCGTACCTAGTAGTACCTAGTTGTACCTTGTTGTACCTAATAGTACCTAGTTATAACGAGAAGTAGTACCTAATAGTACCTAGTTATAACGAGAAATAGTACCTAGTAGAACCTAGTCGTATCGAGTAGTAGTACCTATTAGTACCTAGTCGTACCTAGTCGTACCTAGTCGTACCTAGTAGTACCTAGTTGTACCTTGTTGTACCTAGTTATAACGAGAAATAGTACCTAGTAGAACCTAGTCGTATCGAGTAGTAGTACCTATTAGTACCTAGTCGTACCTAGTCGTACCTAGTCGTACCTAGTAGTACCTAGTTGTACCTTGTTGTACCTAATAGTACCTAGTTGTAACGAGAAATAGTACCTATTAGTACCTAGTTATAACGAGAAGTAGTACCTAAAAGTACCTACTTATAACGAGAAATAGTACCTATAAGTACCTAGTTGTACCTTGAAATAGTACTTATTAGTACCTATTTGTACCGAGTAGTAGTACCTAATAGTACCATAAGTACGTAGTTATAACGAGGAATAGTAGCTATTAGTACCTAATAGTACCTAGTTATAACGAGAAATAGTACCTAGTAGAACCTAGTCGTATCGAGTAGTAGTACCTAATAGTACCTAGTCGTACCTAGTCGTACCTAGTCGTACCTAGTCGTACCTAGTAGTACCTAGTTGTACCTAGTTATAACGAGAAATAGTACCTAGTAGAACCTAGTCGTATCGAGTAGTAGTACCTAATAGTACCTAGTCGTACCTAGTCGTACCTAGTCGTACCTAGTAGTACCTAGTAGTACCTTGTTGTACCTAATAGTACCTAGTTGTAACGAGAAATAGTACCTAGTAGAACTTATTCGTACCGAGAAGTTGTACCTAGTCGTACCTAGTTGTACCTATTAGTACCTAGTTGTACCTTGAAATAGTACTTATTAGTACCTATTTGTACCGAGTAGTAGTACCTAATAGTACCATAAGTACGTAGTTATAACGAGGAATAGTAGCTATTAGTACCTAATAGTACCTAGTTATAACGAGAAATAGTACCTAGTAGAACCTAGTCGTATCGAGTAGTAGTACCTAATAGTACCTAGTCGTACATAGTCGTACCTAGTCGTACCTAGTCGTACCTAGTCGTACCTAGTAGTACCTAGTTGTACCTTGTTGTACCTAATAGTACCTAGTTATAACGAGAAGTAGTACCTAATAGTACCTAGTTATAACGAGAAATAGTACCTAGTAGAACCTAGTCGTATCGAGTAGTAGTACCTATTAGTACCTAGTCGTACCTAGTCGTACCTAGTCGTACCTAGTAGTACCTAGTTGTACCTTGTTGTACCTAATAGTACCTAGTTGTAACGAGAAATAGTACCTATTAGTACCTAGTTATAACGAGAAGTAGTACCTAAAAGTACCTACTTATAACGAGAAATAGTACCTATAAGTACCTAGTTGTACCTTGAAATAGTACTTATTAGTACCTATTTGTACCGAGTAGTAGTACCTAATAGTACCATAAGTACGTAGTTATAACGAGGAATAGTAGCTATTAGTACCTAATAGTACCTAGTTATAACGAGAAATAGTACCTAGTAGAACCTAGTCGTATCGAGTAGTAGTACCTAATAGTACCTAGTCGTACCTAGTCGTACCTAGTCGTACCTAGTAGTACCTTGTTGTACCTAATAGTACCTAGTTATAACGAGAAATAGTACCTAGTAGAACCTAGTCGTATCGAGTAGTAGTACCTAGTCGTACCTAGTCGTACCTAGTCGTACCTAGTAGTACCTAGTAGTACCTTGTTGTACCTAATAGTACCTAGTTGTAACGAGAAATAGTACCTAGTAGAACTTATTCGTACCGAGAAGTTGTACCTAGTCGTACCTAGTTGTACCTATTAGTACCTAGTTATAACGAGAAATAGTACTTATTAGTACCTATTTGTACCGAGTAGTAGTACCTAATAGTACCATAAGTACGTAGTTATAACGAGGAATAGTAGCTATTAGTACCTAATAGTACCTAGTTATAACGAGAAATAGTACCTAGTAGAACCTAGTCGTATCGAGTAGTAGTACCTAATAGTACCTAGTCGTACATAGTCGTACCTAGTCGTACCTAGTCGTACCTAGTAGTACCTAGTTGTACCTTGTTGTACCTAATAGTACCTAGTTATAACGAGAAGTAGTACCTAATAGTACCTAGTTATAACGAGAAATAGTACCTAGTAGAACCTAGTCGTATCGAGTAGTAGTACCTATTAGTACCTAGTCGTACCTAGTCGTACCTAGTCGTACCTAGTAGTACCTAGTTGTACCTTGTTGTACCTAATAGTACCTAGTTGTAACGAGAAATAGTACCTATTAGTACCTAGTTATAACGAGAAGTAGTACCTAAAAGTACCTACTTATAACGAGAAATAGTACCTATAAGTACCTAGTTGTACCTTGAAATAGTACTTATTAGTACCTATTTGTACCGAGTAGTAGTACCTAATAGTACCATAAGTACGTAGTTATAACGAGGAATAGTAGCTATTAGTACCTAATAGTACCTAGTTATAACGAGAAATAGTACCTAGTAGAACCTAGTCGTATCGAGTAGTAGTACCTAATAGTACCTAGTCGTACCTAGTCGTACCTAGTCGTACCTAGTAGTACCTAGTAGTACCTTGTTGTACCTAATAGTACCTAGTTGTAACGAGAAATAGTACCTAGTAGAACTTATTCGTACCGAGAAGTTGTACCTAGTCGTACCTAGTTGTACCTATTAGTACCTAGTTGTACCTTGAAATAGTACTTATTAGTACCTATTTGTACCGAGTAGTAGTACCTAATAGTACCATAAGTACGTAGTTATAACGAGGAATAGTAGCTATTAGTACCTAATAGTACCTAGTTATAACGAGAAATAGTACCTAGTAGAACCTAGTCGTATCGAGTAGTAGTACCTAATAGTACCTAGTCGTACATAGTCGTACCTAGTCGTACCTAGTCGTACCTAGTCGTACCTAGTAGTACCTAGTTGTACCTTGTTGTACCTAATAGTACCTAGTTATAACGAGAAGTAGTACCTAATAGTACCTAGTTATAACGAGAAATAGTACCTAGTAGAACCTAGTCGTATCGAGTAGTAGTACCTATTAGTACCTAGTCGTACCTAGTCGTACCTAGTCGTACCTAGTAGTACCTAGTTGTACCTTGTTGTACCTAGTTATAACGAGAAATAGTACCTAGTAGAACCTAGTCGTATCGAGTAGTAGTACCTATTAGTACCTAGTCGTACCTAGTCGTACCTAGTCGTACCTAGTAGTACCTAGTTGTACCTTGTTGTACCTAATAGTACCTAGTTGTAACGAGAAATAGTACCTATTAGTACCTAGTTATAACGAGAAGTAGTACCTAAAAGTACCTACTTATAACGAGAAATAGTACCTATAAGTACCTAGTTGTACCTTGAAATAGTACTTATTAGTACCTATTTGTACCGAGTAGTAGTACCTAATAGTACCATAAGTACGTAGTTATAACGAGGAATAGTAGCTATTAGTACCTAATAGTACCTAGTTATAACGAGAAATAGTACCTAGTAGAACCTAGTCGTATCGAGTAGTAGTACCTAATAGTACCTAGTCGTACCTAGTCGTACCTAGTCGTACCTAGTCGTACCTAGTAGTACCTAGTTGTACCTAGTTATAACGAGAAATAGTACCTAGTAGAACCTAGTCGTATCGAGTAGTAGTACCTAATAGTACCTAGTCGTACCTAGTCGTACCTAGTCGTACCTAGTAGTACCTAGTAGTACCTTGTTGTACCTAATAGTACCTAGTTGTAACGAGAAATAGTACCTAGTAGAACTTATTCGTACCGAGAAGTTGTACCTAGTCGTACCTAGTTGTACCTATTAGTACCTAGTTGTACCTTGAAATAGTACTTATTAGTACCTATTTGTACCGAGTAGTAGTACCTAATAGTACCATAAGTACGTAGTTATAACGAGGAATAGTAGCTATTAGTACCTAATAGTACCTAGTTATAACGAGAAATAGTACCTAGTAGAACCTAGTCGTATCGAGTAGTAGTACCTAATAGTACCTAGTCGTACATAGTCGTACCTAGTCGTACCTAGTCGTACCTAGTCGTACCTAGTAGTACCTAGTTGTACCTTGTTGTACCTAATAGTACCTAGTTATAACGAGAAGTAGTACCTAATAGTACCTAGTTATAACGAGAAATAGTACCTAGTAGAACCTAGTCGTATCGAGTAGTAGTACCTATTAGTACCTAGTCGTACCTAGTCGTACCTAGTCGTACCTAGTAGTACCTAGTTGTACCTTGTTGTACCTAATAGTACCTAGTTGTAACGAGAAATAGTACCTATTAGTACCTAGTTATAACGAGAAGTAGTACCTAAAAGTACCTACTTATAACGAGAAATAGTACCTATAAGTACCTAGTTGTACCTTGAAATAGTACTTATTAGTACCTATTTGTACCGAGTAGTAGTACCTAATAGTACCATAAGTACGTAGTTATAACGAGGAATAGTAGCTATTAGTACCTAATAGTACCTAGTTATAACGAGAAATAGTACCTAGTAGAACCTAGTCGTATCGAGTAGTAGTACCTAATAGTACCTAGTCGTACCTAGTCGTACCTAGTCGTACCTAGTAGTACCTTGTTGTACCTAATAGTACCTAGTTATAACGAGAAATAGTACCTAGTAGAACCTAGTCGTATCGAGTAGTAGTACCTAATAGTACCTAGTCGTACCTAGTCGTACCTAGTCGTACCTAGTAGTACCTAGTAGTACCTTGTTGTACCTAATAGTACCTAGTTGTAACGAGAAATAGTACCTAGTAGAACTTATTCGTACCGAGAAGTTGTACCTAGTCGTACCTAGTTGTACCTATTAGTACCTAGTTGTACCTTGAAATAGTACTTATTAGTACCTATTTGTACCGAGTAGTAGTACCTAATAGTACCATAAGTACGTAGTTATAACGAGGAATAGTAGCTATTAGTACCTAATAGTACCTAGTTATAACGAGAAATAGTACCTAGTAGAACCTAGTCGTATCGAGTAGTAGTACCTAATAGTACCTAGTCGTACATAGTCGTACCTAGTCGTACCTAGTCGTACCTAGTAGTACCTAGTTGTACCTTGTTGTACCTAATAGTACCTAGTTATAACGAGAAGTAGTACCTAATAGTACCTAGTTATAACGAGAAATAGTACCTAGTAGAACCTAGTCGTATCGAGTAGTAGTACCTATTAGTACCTAGTCGTACCTAGTCGTACCTAGTCGTACCTAGTAGTACCTAGTTGTACCTTGTTGTACCTAATAGTACCTAGTTGTAACGAGAAATAGTACCTATTAGTACCTAGTTATAACGAGAAGTAGTACCTAAAAGTACCTACTTATAACGAGAAATAGTACCTATAAGTACCTAGTTGTACCTTGAAATAGTACTTATTAGTACCTATTTGTACCGAGTAGTAGTACCTAATAGTACCATAAGTACGTAGTTATAACGAGGAATAGTAGCTATTAGTACCTAATAGTACCTAGTTATAACGAGAAATAGTACCTAGTAGAACCTAGTCGTATCGAGTAGTAGTACCTAATAGTACCTAGTCGTACCTAGTCGTACCTAGTCGTACCTAGTAGTACCTTGTTGTACCTAATAGTACCTAGTTATAACGAGAAATAGTACCTAGTAGAACCTAGTCGTATCGAGTAGTAGTACCTAATAGTACCTAGTCGTACCTAGTCTTACCTAGTCGTACCTAGTAGTACCTAGTAGTACCTTGTTGTACCTAATAGTACCTAGTTGTAACGAGAAATAGTACCTAGTAGAACTTATTCGTACCGAGAAGTTGTACCTAGTCGTACCTAGTTGTACCTATTAGTACCTAGTTGTACCTTGAAATAGTACTTATTAGTACCTATTTGTACCGAGTAGTAGTACCTAATAGTACCATAAGTACGTAGTTATAAAGAGGAATAGTAGCTATTAGTACCTAATAGTACCTAGTTATAACGAGAAATAGTACCTAGTAGAACCTAGTCGTATCGAGTAGTAGTACCTAATAGTACCTAGTCGTACCTAGTCGTACCTAGTCGTACCTAGTAGTACCTAGTAGTACCTTGTTGTACCTAATAGTACCTAGTTGTAACGAGAAATAGTACCTAGTAGAACTTATTCGTACCGAGAAGTTGTACCTAGTCGTACCTAGTTGTACCTATTAGTACCTAGTTGTACCTTGAAATAGTACTTATTAGTACCTATTTGTACCGAGTAGTAGTACCTAATAGTACCATAAGTACGTAGTTATAACGAGGAATAGTAGCTATTAGTACCTAATAGTACCTAGTTATAACGAGAAATAGTACCTAGTAGAACCTAGTCGTATCGAGTAGTAGTACCTAATAGTACCTAGTCGTACATAGTCGTACCTAGTCGTACCTAGTCGTACCTAGTCGTACCTAGTAGTACCTAGTTGTACCTTGTTGTACCTAATAGTACCTAGTTATAACGAGAAGTAGTACCTAATAGTACCATAAGTACGTAGTTATAAAGAGGAATAGTAGCTATTAGTACCTAATAGTACCTAGTTATAACGAGAAATAGTACCTAGTAGAACCTAGTCGTATCGAGTAGTAGTACCTAATAGTACCTAGTCGTACCTAGTCGTACCTAGTCGTACCTAGTAGTACCTAGTAGTACCTTGTTGTACCTAATAGTACCTAGTTGTAACGAGAAATAGTACCTAGTAGAACTTATTCGTACCGAGAAGTTGTACCTAGTCGTACCTAGTTGTACCTATTAGTACCTAGTTGTACCTTGAAATAGTACTTATTAGTACCTATTTGTACCGAGTAGTAGTACCTAATAGTACCATAAGTACGTAGTTATAACGAGGAATAGTAGCTATTAGTACCTAATAGTACCTAGTTATAACGAGAAATAGTACCTAGTAGAACCTAGTCGTATCGAGTAGTAGTACCTAATAGTACCTAGTCGTACCTAGTCGTACCTAGTCGTACCTAGTCGTACCTAGTAGTACCTAGTTGTACCTTGTTGTACCTAATAGTACCTAGTTATAACGAGAAGTAGTACCTAATAGTACCTAGTTATAACGAGAAATAGTACCTAGTAGAACCTAGTCGTATCGAGTAGTAGTACCTATTAGTACCTAGTCGTACCTAGTCGTACCTAGTCGTACCTAGTAGTACCTAGTTGTACCTTGTTGTACCTAATAGTACCTAGTTATAACGAGAAATAGTACGAGAAAGTAGTACCTATACCTAGTACCTAGTCGTATAACGAGAAGTAGTACCTAAATAGTACCTACTTAACGAGAATAACGAGAGAAATAGTACCTATAAGTACCTAGTTGTACCTTGAAATAGTACTTATTAGTACCTATTTGTACCGAGTAGTAGTACCTAATAGTACCATAAGTACGTAGTTATAACGAGGAATAGTAGCTATTAGTACCTAATAGTACCTAGTTATAACGAGAAATAGTACCTAGTAGAACCTAGTCGTATCGAGTAGTAGTACCTAATAGTACCTAGTCGTACCTAGTCGTACCTAGTCGTACCTAGTCGTACCTAGTAGTACCTTGTTGTACCTAATAGTACCTAGTTATAACGAGAAATAGTACCTAGTAGAACCTAGTCGTATCGAGTAGTAGTACCTAATAGTACCTAGTCGTACCTAGTCGTACCTAGTCGTACCTAGTAGTACCTAGTAGTACCTTGTTGTACCTAATAGTACCTAGTTGTAACGAGAAATAGTACCTATTAGTACCTAGTTATAACGAGAAGTAGTACCTAATAGTACCTACTTATAACGAGAAATAGTACCTATAAGTACCTAGTTGTACCGAGTATTAGTACCTAGTAGAACCCAGTCGTACCTTGAAATAGTACTTATTAGTACCTAGTAGTACCTTGTTGTACCTAATATTACCTAGTTGTAACGAGAAATAGTACCTATTAGTACCTAGTTATAACGAAAAGAAGTACCTATAAGTACCTAGTTGTACCGAGTATTAGTACCTAGTAGAACCTAGTCGTATCGAGTAGTAGTACCTAATAGTACCTAGTCGTACCTAGTCGTACCTAGTCGTACCTAGTAGTACCTAGTAGTACCTTGTTGTACCTAATAGTACCTAGTTGTAACGAGAAATAGTACCTAGTAGAACTTATTCGTACCGAGAAGTTGTACCTAGTCGTACCTAGTTGTACCTATTAGTACCTAGTTGTACCTTGAAATAGTACTTATTAGTACCTATTTGTACCGAGTAGTAGTACCTAATAGTACCATAAGTACGTAGTTATAACGAGGAATAGTAGCTATTAGTACCTAATAGTACCTAGTTATAACGAGAAATAGTACCTAGTAGAACCTAGTCGTATCGAGTAGTAGTACCTAATAGTACCTAGTCGTACATAGTCGTACCTAGTCGTACCTAGTCGTACCTAGTCGTACCTAGTAGTACCTAGTTGTACCTTGTTGTACCTAATAGTACCTAGTTATAACGAGAAGTAGTACCTAATAGTACCTAGTTATAACGAGAAATAGTACCTAGTAGAACCTAGTCGTATCGAGTAGTAGTACCTATTAGTACCTAGTCGTACCTAGTCGTACCTAGTCGTACCTAGTAGTACCTAGTTGTACCTTGTTGTACCTAATAGTACCTAGTTGTAACGAGAAATAGTACCTATTAGTACCTAGTTATAACGAGAAGTAGTACCTAAAAGTACCTACTTATAACGAGAAATAGTACCTATAAGTACCTAGTTGTACCTTGAAATAGTACTTATTAGTACCTATTTGTACCGAGTAGTAGTACCTAATAGTACCATAAGTACGTAGTTATAACGAGGAATAGTAGCTATTAGTACCTAATAGTACCTAGTTATAACGAGAAATAGTACCTAGTAGAACCTAGTCGTATCGAGTAGTAGTACCTAATAGTACCTAGTCGTACCTAGTCGTACCTAGTCGTACCTAGTCGTACCTAGTAGTACCTAGTTGTACCTTGTTGTACCTAATAGTACCTAGTTATAACGAGAAGTAGTACCTAATAGTACCTAGTTATAACGAGAAATAGTACCTAGTAGAACCTAGTCGTATCGAGTAGTAGTACCTATTAGTACCTAGTCGTACCTAGTCGTACCTAGTCGTACCTAGTAGTACCTAGTTGTACCTTGTTGTACCTAATAGTACCTAGTTGTAACGAGAAATAGTACCTATTAGTACCTAGTTATAACGAGAAGTAGTACCTAAAAGTACCTACTTATAACGAGAAATAGTACCTATAAGTACCTAGTTGTACCTTGAAATAGTACTTATTAGTACCTATTTGTACCGAGTAGTAGTACCTAATAGTACCATAAGTACGTAGTTATAACGAGGAATAGTAGCTATTAGTACCTAATAGTACCTAGTTATAACGAGAAATAGTACCTAGTAGAACCTAGTCGTATCGAGTATTAGTACCTAATAGTACCTAGTCGTACCTAGTCGTACCTAGTCGTACCTAGTCGTACCTAGTAGTACCTTGTTGTACCTAATAGTACCTAGTTATAACGAGAAATAGTACCTAGTAGAACCTAGTCGTATCGAGTAGTAGTACCTAATAGTACCTAGTCGTACCTAGTCGTACCTAGTCGTACCTAGTAGTACCTAGTAGTACCTTGTTGTACCTAATAGTACCTAGTTGTAACGAGAAATAGTACCTATTAGTACCTAGTTATAACGAGAAGTAGTACCTAATAGTACCTACTTATAACGAGAAATAGTACCTATAAGTACCTAGTTGTACCGAGTATTAGTACCTAGTAGAACCCAGTCGTACCTTGAAATAGTACTTATTAGTACCTAGTAGTACCTTGTTGTACCTAATAGTACCTAGTTGTAACGAGAAATAGTACCTATTAGTACCTAGTTATAACGAGAAGTAGTACCTAATAGTACCTACTTATAACGAGAAATAGTACCTATAAGTACCTAGTTGTACCGAGTATTAGTACCTAGTAGAACCCAGTCGTACCTTGAAATAGTACTTATTAGTACCTAGTAGTACCTTGTTGTACCTAATATTACCTAGTTGTAACGAGAAATAGTACCTATTAGTACCTAGTTATAACGAAAAGAAGTACCTATAAGTACCTAGTTGTACCGAGTATTAGTACCTAGTTGAACCCAGTCGTACCTTGAAATAGTACTTATTAGTACCTAGTTATAACGAGAAATAGTACCTATTAGTACCTAGTTATAACGAGAAATAGTACCTATAAGTACCTAGTTATAACGAGAAATAGTACCTATTAGTACCTTATTAACGAGAAATAGTACCTATAAGTACCTAGTTGTACCGAGTATTAGTACCTAGTAGAACCCAGTCGTACCTTGAAATAGTACTTATTAGTACCTAGTAGTACCTTGTTGTACCTAATAGTACCTAGTTATAACGAAAAGAAGTACCTATAAGTACCTAGTTGTACCGAGTATTAGTACCTAGTAGAACCCAGTCGTACCTTGAAATAGTACTTATTAGTACCTAGTTATAACGAGAAGTAGTACCTATTAGTACCTAGTTATAACGAGAAATAGTACCTATTAGTACCTAGTTATAACGAGAAATAGTACCTATAAGTACCTAGTTGTACCGAGTATTAGTACCTAGTAGAACCCAGTCGTACCTTGAAATAGTACTTATTAGTACCTAGTAGTACCTTGTTGTACCTAATAGTACCTAGTTATAACGAAAAGAAGTACCTATAAGTACCTAGTTGTACCGAGTATTAGTACCTAGTAGAACCCAGTCGTACCTTGAAATAGTACTTATTAGTACCTAGTTATAACGAGAAGTAGTACCTATTAGTACCTAGTTATAACGAGAAATAGTACCTATTAGTACCTAGTTATAACGAGAAATAGTACCTATAAGTACCTAGTTGTACCGAGTATTAGTACCTAGTAGAACCCAGTCGTACCTTGAAATAGTACCTATTAGTACCTAGTTATAACGAGAAGTAGTACTTATTAGTACCTAGTTATAACGAGAAGTAGTACCTATTAGTACCTAGTTATAACGAAAAGAAGTACCTATAAGTACCTAGTTGTACCGAGTATTAGTACCTAGTTGAACCCAGTCGTACCTTGAAATAGTACTTATTAGTACCTAGTTATAACGAGAAATAGTACCTATTAGTACCTAGTTATAACGAGAAATAGTACCTATAAGTACCTAGTTATAACGAGAAATAGTACCTATTAGTACCTTATTAACGAGAAATAGTACCTATAAGTACCTAGTTGTACCGAGTATTAGTACCTAGTAGAACCCAGTCGTACCTTGAAATAGTACTTATTAGTACCTAGTAGTACCTTGTTGTACCTAATAGTACCTAGTTATAACGAAAAGAAGTACCTATAAGTACCTAGTTGTACC
>CAMPDV010000316.1:87500-90000 GCA_946699065.1 Loxodes magnus
GTGCAGTAACGTTTCATAAATGAACGTGACATGACATAAATGTCCCTAGTGGGCCAATCCTGGTAAGCAGGACTGGCGATGAGGGCCCAACCTGAAGCGGAGTTAAGGCGACAGAACCCGTCTGCAAGTAAAGGCGTTAGTCCATTTAGACAGTAGGACGGTGGCCATGGAAGTCGGAACCCGCTAAGGAGTGTGTAACAACTCACCTACCGAATGGACTAGCCCTGAAAATGGAAGTCGCGAAAGGCGGGTGCCCATACTCTGCCCTCTGGTGTAGGAGGGCGTAGTATCTGCATGGAAGTAATTCTGTGAAGAGTTATGGAGCAGGTATTAGTGCAGATCTTGGTGGTAGTAGCAAGTATTCCAATGCCAACTTGGAAGACTGAAGTGGAGAAGGTTTTCATGAGAACCGCACTGGATCATGAGTCACCCGATCCTAACCTTACGAGGGAAAGGGAATATGGTTAATATTCCATAGGTACTTACTACATAGTGGTGACACAATATGCCGCAATATGTCGGGGTTGGTCCTGGGGAGAGTTGTCTTTTCTGTCTAACATACATGTGCGCCTGGATCCATTACGGCGAGAGAGGCGTGATGTATGGAAGAGCAGCACACTGTATGTGTTGTCTGGAGCACCAACTACGATCCATGAAACTTGCGGCATGTAATATGTAGGAGTATTCGTACCTATACCGCAGCAGGTCTCCAAGGTTAGCAGCCTCTAGTCAATAGGACAATGTAGGTAAGGGAAGTCGGCAAATTAGATCTGTAACTTCGGGAGAAAGATTGGCTCTGAGGGCCAGGCAGAAGTCTCCACTGGAGGGATTGTGTGACTTAATTTTCACGGAAGTGGGAGTTTTGTCGCCATGACCGAAGGTGGTCGGCCCTGCGGCGAATGGCCACCTCAGAACTGGAGCGGCAGGAGGAATCCGACTGTTTAATTAAAACAAAGCATTGTGAAGGTGATATGTTAACACAATGTGATTTCTGCCCAGTGCTCTGAATGTCAAGGTGATGAGATTCAACGAAGCGCGGGTAAACGGCGGGAGTAACTATGACTCTCTTAAGGTAGCCAAATGCCTCGTCATCTAATTAGTGACGTGCATGAATGGATTAACGAGATTCCTACTGTCCCTATCTACTACCTAGCGAAGCCACAGCCAAGGGAACGGGCTTGGCATGATCAGCGGGGAAAGAAGACCCTGTTGAGTTTGACTCTAGTCTGGCGCGTAGAGCGGCGTAGGAGGCGTAGAATAAGTGGGAGGCCGCGATCTTGAAATACCACTACTCTTAATGTCGCTTTACTTATCCTGTCATGCAGTAACTTTCTAGCAATGTAACTGGGTGGGAGAAACCGCCAGGTGGGGAGTTTGGCTGGGGCGGCACATCTGTTAAAAGATAACACAGGTGTCCTACGGCCAGCTCAGAGCGGACAGAAACCGCTCACAGACCAAAAGGGGAAAAGCTGGCTTCATTCAACCTCTCAGTGTCAGGATGAACTGGGAAACCATGGCCTATCGATCCTTTGCCTTTTACGAGTTTTAAGCCAGAGGTGTCAGAAAAATTACCACAGGGATAACTGGCTTGTGGCAGCCAAGCGTTCATAGCGACGTTGCTTTTTGATTCTTCGATGTCGGCTCTTCCTATCATTGTGAAGCAGAATTCACCAAGTGTCGGATTGTTCACCCGTCAAAAGGGAACGTGAGCTGGGTTTAGACCGTCGTGAGACAGGTTAGTTTTACCCTACTGATCACTGCGTCGCCACAGTAGTCCAACTCAGTACGAGAGGAACCGTTGGTCCAGATCTCTGGTATCGCCATTGGTTGAGCAGCCCGTGTGGCTACGCTACCATCTGCATAGATTATGACTGAACGCCTCTAAGTCAGAATCTAATCTGGGAGCGACGCCTTCTATCTACTTATGAAAACAATACTTTTTATATCCCCAAGCCCTCCCCATGTCTGTTAACAGAATAAGGACGGCTCATCACATACAAGTAGATAGGATAGATCCTTTGTAGACCACTAAGTATTGACCTGGGGTTGTACGCATGAGAGTAAGCTTGCCTTACGATCTGCTGAGACTCTTCCATGGTCACTCGATCTATCTCTTCTTTATCTCTCTGCTGGGGCATTACTCACTTAAATAACTAGTAGTACAAAATAGTACAATATATTACAAAATAGTATCTAGTTATAATGAGAAGTAGTACTATATAGTACCTAGTTATACGAGAAAAAGTACCATATAGTACCTAGTTATACGAGAAGTTGTACCTAATAGTATCTCTTAGTACCTACTTGTAACGAGAAGTAGTACCTAAAAGTACCACAAGTACCTAGTCATAACGAGAAATAGTACCTAGTAGAACTTATTCGTACCGAGAAGTTGTACCTAGTCGTACCTAGTTGTACCTATTAGTACCTAGTTATAACGAGAAATAGTACTTATTAGTACCTATTTGTACCGAGTAGTAGTACCTAATAGTACCATAAG
>CAMPDV010000316.1:95000-97500 GCA_946699065.1 Loxodes magnus
AACTCACCTACCGAATGGACTAGCCCTGAAAATGGAAGTCGCGAAAGGCGGGTGCCCATACTCTGCCCTCTGGTGTAGGAGGGCGTAGTATCTGCATGGAAGTAATTCTGTGAAGAGTTATGGAGCAGGTATTAGTGCAGATCTTGGTGGTAGTAGCAAGTATTCCAATGCCAACTTGGAAGACTGAAGTGGAGAAGGTTTTCATGAGAACCGCACTGGATCATGAGTCACCCGATCCTAACCTTACGAGGGAAAGGGAATATGGTTAATATTCCATAGGTACTTACTACATAGTGGTGACACAATATGCCGCAATATGTCGGGGTTGGTCCTGGGGAGAGTTGTCTTTTCTGTCTAACATACATGTGCGCCTGGATCCATTACGGCGAGAGAGGCGTGATGTATGGAAGAGCAGCACACTGTATGTGTTGTCTGGAGCACCAACTACGATCCATGAAACTTGCGGCATGTAATATGTAGGAGTATTCGTACCTATACCGCAGCAGGTCTCCAAGGTTAGCAGCCTCTAGTCAATAGGACAATGTAGGTAAGGGAAGTCGGCAAATTAGATCTGTAACTTCGGGAGAAAGATTGGCTCTGAGGGCCAGGCAGAAGTCTCCACTGGAGGGATTGTGTGACTTAATTTTCACGGAAGTGGGAGTTTTGTCGCCATGACCGAAGGTGGTCGGCCCTGCGGCGAATGGCCACCTCAGAACTGGAGCGGCAGGAGGAATCCGACTGTTTAATTAAAACAAAGCATTGTGAAGGTGATATGTTAACACAATGTGATTTCTGCCCAGTGCTCTGAATGTCAAGGTGATGAGATTCAACGAAGCGCGGGTAAACGGCGGGAGTAACTATGACTCTCTTAAGGTAGCCAAATGCCTCGTCATCTAATTAGTGACGTGCATGAATGGATTAACGAGATTCCTACTGTCCCTATCTACTACCTAGCGAAGCCACAGCCAAGGGAACGGGCTTGGCATGATCAGCGGGGAAAGAAGACCCTGTTGAGTTTGACTCTAGTCTGGCGCGTAGAGCGGCGTAGGAGGCGTAGAATAAGTGGGAGGCCGCGATCTTGAAATACCACTACTCTTAATGTCGCTTTACTTATCCTGTCATGCAGTAACTTTCTAGCAATGTAACTGGGTGGGAGAAACCGCCAGGTGGGGAGTTTGGCTGGGGCGGCACATCTGTTAAAAGATAACACAGGTGTCCTACGGCCAGCTCAGAGCGGACAGAAACCGCTCACAGACCAAAAGGGGAAAAGCTGGCTTCATTCAACCTCTCAGTGTCAGGATGAACTGGGAAACCATGGCCTATCGATCCTTTGCCTTTTACGAGTTTTAAGCCAGAGGTGTCAGAAAAATTACCACAGGGATAACTGGCTTGTGGCAGCCAAGCGTTCATAGCGACGTTGCTTTTTGATTCTTCGATGTCGGCTCTTCCTATCATTGTGAAGCAGAATTCACCAAGTGTCGGATTGTTCACCCGTCAAAAGGGAACGTGAGCTGGGTTTAGACCGTCGTGAGACAGGTTAGTTTTACCCTACTGATCACTGCGTCGCCACAGTAGTCCAACTCAGTACGAGAGGAACCGTTGGTCCAGATCTCTGGTATCGCCATTGGTTGAGCAGCCCGTGTGGCTACGCTACCATCTGCATAGATTATGACTGAACGCCTCTAAGTCAGAATCTAATCTGGGAGCGACGCCTTCTATCTACTTATGAAAACAATACTTTTTATATCCCCAAGCCCTCCCCATGTCTGTTAACAGAATAAGGACGGCTCATCACATACAAGTAGATAGGATAGATCCTTTGTAGACCACTAAGTATTGACCTGGGGTTGTACGCATGAGAGTAAGCTTGCCTTACGATCTGCTGAGACTCTTCCATGGTCACTCGATCTATCTCTTCTTTATCTCTCTGCTGGGGCATTACTCACTTAAATAACTAGTAGTACAAAATAGTACAATATATTACAAAATAGTATCTAGTTATAATGAGAAGTAGTACTATATAGTACCTAGTTATACGAGAAAAAGTACCATATAGTACCTAGTTATACGAGAAGTTGTACCTAATAGTATCTCTTAGTACCTACTTGTAACGAGAAGTAGTACCTAAAAGTACCACAAGTACCTAGTCATAACGAGAAATAGTACCTAGTAGAACTTATTCGTACCGAGAAGTTGTACCTAGTCGTACCTAGTTGTACCTATTAGTACCTAGTTATAACGAGAAATAGTACTTATTAGTACCTATTTGTACCGAGTAGTAGTACCTAATAGTACCATAAGTACGTAGTTATAACGAGGAATAGTAGCTATTAGTACCTAATAGTACCTAGTTATAACGAGAAATAGTACCTAGTAGAACCTAGTCGTATCGAGTAGTAGTACCTAATAGTACCTAGTCGTACCTAGTCGTACCTAGTCGTACCTAGTCGTACCTAGTAGTACCTAGTTGTACCTAGTAGTACCTAGTAGTACCTTGTTG
>CAMPDV010000316.1:102500-105000 GCA_946699065.1 Loxodes magnus
TGTATGGAAGAGCAGCACACTGTATGTGTTGTCTGGAGCACCAACTACGATCCATGAAACTTGCGGCATGTAATATGTAGGAGTATTCGTACCTATACCGCAGCAGGTCTCCAAGGTTAGCAGCCTCTAGTCAATAGGACAATGTAGGTAAGGGAAGTCGGCAAATTAGATCTGTAACTTCGGGAGAAAGATTGGCTCTGAGGGCCAGGCAGAAGTCTCCACTGGAGGGATTGTGTGACTTAATTTTCACGGAAGTGGGAGTTTTGTCGCCATGACCGAAGGTGGTCGGCCCTGCGGCGAATGGCCACCTCAGAACTGGAGCGGCAGGAGGAATCCGACTGTTTAATTAAAACAAAGCATTGTGAAGGTGATATGTTAACACAATGTGATTTCTGCCCAGTGCTCTGAATGTCAAGGTGATGAGATTCAACGAAGCGCGGGTAAACGGCGGGAGTAACTATGACTCTCTTAAGGTAGCCAAATGCCTCGTCATCTAATTAGTGACGTGCATGAATGGATTAACGAGATTCCTACTGTCCCTATCTACTACCTAGCGAAGCCACAGCCAAGGGAACGGGCTTGGCATGATCAGCGGGGAAAGAAGACCCTGTTGAGTTTGACTCTAGTCTGGCGCGTAGAGCGGCGTAGGAGGCGTAGAATAAGTGGGAGGCCGCGATCTTGAAATACCACTACTCTTAATGTCGCTTTACTTATCCTGTCATGCAGTAACTTTCTAGCAATGTAACTGGGTGGGAGAAACCGCCAGGTGGGGAGTTTGGCTGGGGCGGCACATCTGTTAAAAGATAACACAGGTGTCCTACGGCCAGCTCAGAGCGGACAGAAACCGCTCACAGACCAAAAGGGGAAAAGCTGGCTTCATTCAACCTCTCAGTGTCAGGATGAACTGGGAAACCATGGCCTATCGATCCTTTGCCTTTTACGAGTTTTAAGCCAGAGGTGTCAGAAAAATTACCACAGGGATAACTGGCTTGTGGCAGCCAAGCGTTCATAGCGACGTTGCTTTTTGATTCTTCGATGTCGGCTCTTCCTATCATTGTGAAGCAGAATTCACCAAGTGTCGGATTGTTCACCCGTCAAAAGGGAACGTGAGCTGGGTTTAGACCGTCGTGAGACAGGTTAGTTTTACCCTACTGATCACTGCGTCGCCACAGTAGTCCAACTCAGTACGAGAGGAACCGTTGGTCCAGATCTCTGGTATCGCCATTGGTTGAGCAGCCCGTGTGGCTACGCTACCATCTGCATAGATTATGACTGAACGCCTCTAAGTCAGAATCTAATCTGGGAGCGACGCCTTCTATCTACTTATGAAAACAATACTTTTTATATCCCCAAGCCCTCCCCATGTCTGTTAACAGAATAAGGACGGCTCATCACATACAAGTAGATAGGATAGATCCTTTGTAGACCACTAAGTATTGACCTGGGGTTGTACGCATGAGAGTAAGCTTGCCTTACGATCTGCTGAGACTCTTCCATGGTCACTCGATCTATCTCTTCTTTATCTCTCTGCTGGGGCATTACTCACTTAAATAACTAGTAGTACAAAATAGTACAATATATTACAAAATAGTATCTAGTTATAATGAGAAGTAGTACTATATAGTACCTAGTTATACGAGAAAAAGTACCATATAGTACCTAGTTATACGAGAAGTTGTACCTAATAGTATCTCTTAGTACCTACTTGTAACGAGAAGTAGTACCTAAAAGTACCACAAGTACCTAGTCATAACGAGAAATAGTACCTAGTAGAACTTATTCGTACCGAGAAGTTGTACCTAGTCGTACCTAGTTGTACCTATTAGTACCTAGTTATAACGAGAAATAGTACTTATTAGTACCTATTTGTACCGAGTAGTAGTACCTAATAGTACCATAAGTACGTAGTTATAACGAGGAATAGTAGCTATTAGTACCTAATAGTACCTAGTTATAACGAGAAATAGTACCTAGTAGAACCTAGTCGTATCGAGTAGAAGTACCTAATAGTACCTAGTCGTACCTAGTCGTACCTAGTCGTACCTAGTCGTACCTAGTCGTACCTAGTCGTACCTAGTCGTACCTAGTAGTACCTTGTTGTACCTAATAGTACCTAGTTATAACGAGAAGTAGTACCTAATAGTACCTAGTTATAACGAGAAATAGTACCTAGTAGAACCTAGTCGTATCGAGTAGTAGTACCTAATAGTACCTAGTCGTACCTAGTCGTACCTAGTCGTACCTAGTAGTACCTAGTAGTACCTTGTTGTACCTAATAGTACCTAGTTATAACGAGAAATAGTACCTAGTAGAACCTAGTCGTATCGAGTAGTAGTACCTAATAGTACCTAGTCGTACCTAGTCGTACCTAGTCGTACCTAGTAGTACCTAGTAGTACCTTGTTGTACCTAATAGTACCTAGTTGTAACGAGAAATAGTACCTATTAGTACCTAGTTATAACGAGAAGTAGTACCTAAAAGTACCTACTTATAACGAGAA
>CAMPDV010000316.1:110000-112500 GCA_946699065.1 Loxodes magnus
CTATACCGCAGCAGGTCTCCAAGGTTAGCAGCCTCTAGTCAATAGGACAATGTAGGTAAGGGAAGTCGGCAAATTAGATCTGTAACTTCGGGAGAAAGATTGGCTCTGAGGGCCAGGCAGAAGTCTCCACTGGAGGGATTGTGTGACTTAATTTTCACGGAAGTGGGAGTTTTGTCGCCATGACCGAAGGTGGTCGGCCCTGCGGCGAATGGCCACCTCAGAACTGGAGCGGCAGGAGGAATCCGACTGTTTAATTAAAACAAAGCATTGTGAAGGTGATATGTTAACACAATGTGATTTCTGCCCAGTGCTCTGAATGTCAAGGTGATGAGATTCAACGAAGCGCGGGTAAACGGCGGGAGTAACTATGACTCTCTTAAGGTAGCCAAATGCCTCGTCATCTAATTAGTGACGTGCATGAATGGATTAACGAGATTCCTACTGTCCCTATCTACTACCTAGCGAAGCCACAGCCAAGGGAACGGGCTTGGCATGATCAGCGGGGAAAGAAGACCCTGTTGAGTTTGACTCTAGTCTGGCGCGTAGAGCGGCGTAGGAGGCGTAGAATAAGTGGGAGGCCGCGATCTTGAAATACCACTACTCTTAATGTCGCTTTACTTATCCTGTCATGCAGTAACTTTCTAGCAATGTAACTGGGTGGGAGAAACCGCCAGGTGGGGAGTTTGGCTGGGGCGGCACATCTGTTAAAAGATAACACAGGTGTCCTACGGCCAGCTCAGAGCGGACAGAAACCGCTCACAGACCAAAAGGGGAAAAGCTGGCTTCATTCAACCTCTCAGTGTCAGGATGAACTGGGAAACCATGGCCTATCGATCCTTTGCCTTTTACGAGTTTTAAGCCAGAGGTGTCAGAAAAATTACCACAGGGATAACTGGCTTGTGGCAGCCAAGCGTTCATAGCGACGTTGCTTTTTGATTCTTCGATGTCGGCTCTTCCTATCATTGTGAAGCAGAATTCACCAAGTGTCGGATTGTTCACCCGTCAAAAGGGAACGTGAGCTGGGTTTAGACCGTCGTGAGACAGGTTAGTTTTACCCTACTGATCACTGCGTCGCCACAGTAGTCCAACTCAGTACGAGAGGAACCGTTGGTCCAGATCTCTGGTATCGCCATTGGTTGAGCAGCCCGTGTGGCTACGCTACCATCTGCATAGATTATGACTGAACGCCTCTAAGTCAGAATCTAATCTGGGAGCGACGCCTTCTATCTACTTATGAAAACAATACTTTTTATATCCCCAAGCCCTCCCCATGTCTGTTAACAGAATAAGGACGGCTCATCACATACAAGTAGATAGGATAGATCCTTTGTAGACCACTAAGTATTGACCTGGGGTTGTACGCATGAGAGTAAGCTTGCCTTACGATCTGCTGAGACTCTTCCATGGTCACTCGATCTATCTCTTCTTTATCTCTCTGCTGGGGCATTACTCACTTAAATAACTAGTAGTACAAAATAGTACAATATATTACAAAATAGTATCTAGTTATAATGAGAAGTAGTACTATATAGTACCTAGTTATACGAGAAAAAGTACCATATAGTACCTAGTTATACGAGAAGTTGTACCTAATAGTATCTCTTAGTACCTACTTGTAACGAGAAGTAGTACCTAAAAGTACCACAAGTACCTAGTCATAACGAGAAATAGTACCTAGTAGAACTTATTCGTACCGAGAAGTTGTACCTAGTCGTACCTAGTTGTACCTATTAGTACCTAGTTATAACGAGAAATAGTACTTATTAGTACCTATTTGTACCGAGTAGTAGTACCTAATAGTACCATAAGTACCTAGTCATAACGAGAAATAGTACCTAGTAGAACTTATTCGTACCTAGTTATAACGAGAAATAGTACCTAGTAGAACCTAGTCGTATCGAGTAGTAGCACCTAATAGTACCTAGTCGTACCTAGTCGTACCTAGTCGTACCTAGTCGTACCTAGTCGTACCTAGTAGTACCTAGTTGTACCTAGTAGTACCTAGTTGTAACGAGAAATAGTACCTAGTAGAACCTAGTCGCATCGAGTAGTAGTACCTAATAGTACCTAGTCGTACCTAGTCGTACCTAGTCGTACCTAGTAGTACCTAGTAGTACCTTGTTGTACCTAATAGTACCTAGTTGTAACGAGAAATAGTACCTATTAGTACCTAGTTATAACGAGAAGTAGTACCTAAAAGTACCTACTTATAACGAGAAATAGTACCTATAAGTACCTAGTTGTACCGAGTATTAGTACCTAGTAGAACCCAGTCGTACCTTGAAATAGTACTTATTAGTACCTAGTAGTACCTTGTTGTACCTAATATTACCTAGTTGTAACGAGAAATAGTACCTATTAGTACCTAGTTATAACGAGAAGTAGTACCTAATAGTACCTAGTTATAATGAGAAATAGTACCTATTAGTACCTAGTTATAACGAGAAATAGTACCTATAAGTACCTAGTTGTACCGAGTATTAGTACCTAGTAGAACCCA
>CAMPDV010000316.1:117500-352058 GCA_946699065.1 Loxodes magnus
ACCTATACCGCAGCAGGTCTCCAAGGTTAGCAGCCTCTAGTCAATAGGACAATGTAGGTAAGGGAAGTCGGCAAATTAGATCTGTAACTTCGGGAGAAAGATTGGCTCTGAGGGCCAGGCAGAAGTCTCCACTGGAGGGATTGTGTGACTTAATTTTCACGGAAGTGGGAGTTTTGTCGCCATGACCGAAGGTGGTCGGCCCTGCGGCGAATGGCCACCTCAGAACTGGAGCGGCAGGAGGAATCCGACTGTTTAATTAAAACAAAGCATTGTGAAGGTGATATGTTAACACAATGTGATTTCTGCCCAGTGCTCTGAATGTCAAGGTGATGAGATTCAACGAAGCGCGGGTAAACGGCGGGAGTAACTATGACTCTCTTAAGGTAGCCAAATGCCTCGTCATCTAATTAGTGACGTGCATGAATGGATTAACGAGATTCCTACTGTCCCTATCTACTACCTAGCGAAGCCACAGCCAAGGGAACGGGCTTGGCATGATCAGCGGGGAAAGAAGACCCTGTTGAGTTTGACTCTAGTCTGGCGCGTAGAGCGGCGTAGGAGGCGTAGAATAAGTGGGAGGCCGCGATCTTGAAATACCACTACTCTTAATGTCGCTTTACTTATCCTGTCATGCAGTAACTTTCTAGCAATGTAACTGGGTGGGAGAAACCGCCAGGTGGGGAGTTTGGCTGGGGCGGCACATCTGTTAAAAGATAACACAGGTGTCCTACGGCCAGCTCAGAGCGGACAGAAACCGCTCACAGACCAAAAGGGGAAAAGCTGGCTTCATTCAACCTCTCAGTGTCAGGATGAACTGGGAAACCATGGCCTATCGATCCTTTGCCTTTTACGAGTTTTAAGCCAGAGGTGTCAGAAAAATTACCACAGGGATAACTGGCTTGTGGCAGCCAAGCGTTCATAGCGACGTTGCTTTTTGATTCTTCGATGTCGGCTCTTCCTATCATTGTGAAGCAGAATTCACCAAGTGTCGGATTGTTCACCCGTCAAAAGGGAACGTGAGCTGGGTTTAGACCGTCGTGAGACAGGTTAGTTTTACCCTACTGATCACTGCGTCGCCACAGTAGTCCAACTCAGTACGAGAGGAACCGTTGGTCCAGATCTCTGGTATCGCCATTGGTTGAGCAGCCCGTGTGGCTACGCTACCATCTGCATAGATTATGACTGAACGCCTCTAAGTCAGAATCTAATCTGGGAGCGACGCCTTCTATCTACTTATGAAAACAATACTTTTTATATCCCCAAGCCCTCCCCATGTCTGTTAACAGAATAAGGACGGCTCATCACATACAAGTAGATAGGATAGATCCTTTGTAGACCACTAAGTATTGACCTGGGGTTGTACGCATGAGAGTAAGCTTGCCTTACGATCTGCTGAGACTCTTCCATGGTCACTCGATCTATCTCTTCTTTATCTCTCTGCTGGGGCATTACTCACTTAAATAACTAGTAGTACAAAATAGTACAATATAGTACCTAATAGTTCCATATAGTACCGAGTAGTCATACCTAATAGTACCTACTTGCATGAAATTTATATAAATAATGTAAATAATCTAGGCTATTGAAAGAGTAAAGATAGAAGGTGAGAGAATAGTGAATGACTAATTATTACATTTAGTAAGGAATCTATAACTAAAATATGTTTCCTACTTACAACACAGAGAGTTAAAGGATAAAGAATACAATGTTTAATTAAACAAAAGAAGAAGCTAAAGAAGAAAACTTTAATTAGAAGCAAAATATTGAAAATTTAAAACTTAAAAGCATGAAAAAAAAAAGATACCAGGAAAGAGAAAAAGGGAAATCTTTGATGATTATATAAAGCCATGACAATTATAATTTCTTTAAATTTTAAATTTAAAAATATAATAAATAAACATTTATATTATCATTTCTTAAGTTAAATCTTAAATATTTAAAAACAAAAATATTAATATCTTTATAATTTTATTGTTAAAAAGCTTTTTATTTATTAGATTCTATTGTTATAGAAGAGAAGACTAATACGAGATTTTATCCAACTGAAGTTGGGTACATAATATAAATAACAAAAGCATGTGAAAATTTAGATGAGAAGGTAAGCTAAATAAATAATAGAAACTAGCATTTTTTAATCCCTAATTTAAATTTAAATATAGCTATAGAAATATAATTTTATCTTCGTTTTTAGTTAATTTAGCTCACAAATTAAGCATTTTATTATGAAATTGCTTTATTATAGTTCCTCTAAAACCATTTTTTATAAATTTAGACTACACAGTGTTTTTAACTAAAACTATGAAATAATTTATAAAAAGAGTTAAATGATAAATAACTTTCCAGATAATTAGCCTTAATTTGATATTGTCCAACTTAAAATAATTAGCTAACTAGAAATATCAGTAGTCATTTAAAGAGTTACTTAAAGCTTAAAATAATTTAAATAAACTAATTTGTCTATTCTATTTAGTGATGCTATTTAGATAAGTTATAAGCTATTTAATTTAATATTCTAGACAAATCTAAACAAAGACTAAAATTATAATAATTTCTAAATATTAGTTAAATAAAGGTAATTATACCACAGTTCCAACCTTTATTTTATTTTATTTTTTTTAAAAACCGCCATAGTTGTTCGAAGGTGAACAACAAGGTCATCTTCATCAGAGGTTGGGGAAGTTAAGTACCCATAATCGACTTTATGTCTTCCTCTGCTTTGGTTTGGCCTCGAGACATAAGATTCTTAGACCTTCGACACTGGCTTTTATTCGTTTATTTTTAATTCTGGAACTAAAAAGAAATAATATTGCGAGCTTCATCAGAAGTGGGGAATTTAAGTACCCATAATTGACACATGTCGTCCTCTGCTTTGGTGATGCAATGAGACACAATCTTACCATGTCCTTGGACCTCCAGCAAGTATTAAAGATTACGAGTATTCTAAAATTACATCAGTATTGAACATTTTTATCAGTACTAAATAATTATACCAGTATTGAACAAGGTTTATCAGTATCTGATAATTTTATCAGTAACAAACATTCTTGTCAGTATGAAACATTTTTTTTAAAGAGCTACGCACCAATGAGAGTGCTACGCGCTCTATAATCAAATTTATTTATTTACTTATTCCATATTCATAATATAAACTTCTAATTAAGGTATTTTCTAGCAATTGATTAAGATTTTATTAAATACTAAAATTAATTTCCCTAATAAATATTAAAAGCTCTAACCAATTATATAGCTATAATGCTTTATTTTCTATAATGTATTTAAGAAGATTATTATAAATCTATTTAGCTTATTATTATACTTCTATCTTATAGACCTATTTTTAGTTTTTATTCTCATTTTTTATTGCTTTTCTTAATACTTTTGTAAATACCTTTTTAAACACTTTTCAATCATTTCTTTACAAATAAATTTTCAAAATAGTAAATAAAATCTATTTGAATAATCAAATAATAGAAGTAAAAATGAAAGGCAAAGAGAAATAGATAAAAGCCTTAGAATCTTAAAGAAATACAAAACTAAACAATTAAGAATTTGAATCTACCCGAAATATGATAATAAAAGTATCATAATAACTCAGGAAAACTGCAGAGCTGAAATTATTTTGAATGCTTAACTTAAATAATTATCTCCTAATTATAAGAATCTAATTTGAGTAACTTACTAAGGTATCAATTATTAATTGCATGAGTTTTCTAGAATCTGACTAAGTTGTCAATATCAAGTTTAATTTTGGAAATAAATCTTGAAAAATTTAGTCTAAATAGTTACTCTGAACTACAACTTCTCCATAAATTTACTTAATAAGTAGAAACAAGATAGTTCCATTAATAGACAGTTTCTTAATATTTTATTAGATTTCATAGTTTTGGTTTTAGTTACCTTAAAATGTTCGTCAAACTGCCTGATTATTAACTTTTAAAGAAACAAAATGTTCTTAAATTTAAAGCAGTCTCTTATTAATTTAATGATGCTTTATTGATAAATTAATAAAATACTCAATAGATAACTTTTAACTATATTAGATTTGCTTTAACTAATTACAGCTATAATATCTATAATTAATAGCATATTAAAATACTTATATCTCAAATAACAGGTATATTTCTACTTGCTATTTACAAGAGCATTATATATCTAAATCATATAGGGCTAGTTTTTAATACTAGACTGATTTCATTTTATTATTATTCAATTTATATTTGTATATTCATATCTTTTGAAATAATATAAACATATATATATATATATCAATTCATATTAGGAACAACTTTCTAAAATGCAAGGCATTATGGAAGTTATTAAAGCAACAATAAAAAGCATCTTTAAAGCAAATAAATGAAAGATAACTATCTATATTTTAATAACAATGTGACTGCTAAGGATTAATTCTAACTATATGATAAAAAGTAAAATAAATAACTAGACTAGTAAATAACTTACTATTTGATAGCTTTGCTACTAAAATTAAAAATACATTTTTTGTCTTAAAGAGAAAAATAATCTTTAGGATAATTAACAAAAAGATAAGGAATATTTATGAAATCATTTGGAGTTCTATTAATCTTTTAATTAATTAAATCAGCCAACTTTATTAATTCTTTTAGTGCAAAAGGGAAACATTATAAAAAAAATCCCCAAAAGAATATTAGAGGATATAATTTAAAATTTCCTCTTTAGCTAATATAAAATTGAATTTGCAAGCAAAATTGATATTTTTCTACTTTTAAACAAAAGATAATCTTCTATTCTTATGCGGTATATTCTCTAAATAAAAATAAAGATAACTATGAAAGTTTTACTTGAAAGAAATATTAAAAAGTAAACCATAAAAAAGTATCTTAACAAGAGAATGAATCCACTAAAATTTCAGGATTTAGATACTCATTTTAGTGTAATATTTGAGTAATGATAATTTAAATAAAATATTTTATATTTAAAGGAAAGAAAATAAGAAAATATCTAAATTAACAGGAGAATATAAATAATAGCCTTATCATAGAAACTAAATTTTAATCTAATGATAGCATTGTTTCATAGTAATATATTAATAAATTTATTGTTAATAATTAAGAAATTAAAATTATCTAATAAATTTAATAAGCTTTACTATTTATTATTTTAAGATTCTCTGCTATAAATCAATTGAAGACTTATTTAAGGAATAAAAGCAAAGAGCTTAGAGTAAAATTGTAATCATAGTAAAGTCTCTTAATATAAAGATTAATTGATAATTGAAATATAAATTATTTAAAATTGCTAAAGCTGTTTATTGGCAAAAATCTTTATTCTTCATTATTAAATATTTCGAATTGTTATTCTGTCTTCTCTGCTATTAAATATTAAAACTAAAATTTATCTTTTATGCTTTATAGCTTAGAATCTTTTTAGCTTACGCTTATATCTTATTACATTTTTATAGCTAATAATAAATATTCGAAAAATTAGATAAATTAAATTTTTAACCTTCTGGCAATGATAAATTTCCATTATTTTTTTTAATTTATTCACTCTAAATATTTGAATGCCTCTTTTATTTAATTTTAGTTAATGGTTTCCTATTTTAAGTTTTATAAGAACTTTAAAATTTATTTCTGCAAAGAAAAATTCTCTTAGGAGCGTCCTATCCAAATCCCTTATTTTTTACATTTTTATCTATTTTTAGAGCAAATTTATTTTTTAACACTAGAGATTCTTAAACATTTTTTTCTCTCTAATCTCATATAAAGCGAAAATATTTTCTTCATATTACATTTTATATTTTGAATTTAAGAAAACGAAATGGAAAGCGAAATGAAATATAAAAAATAAATAGTAGAAAACAATAATTTTAAAAATGATAAGGATATGAAATATAAAATAAGCTTAGGAGTAACTAGCTATATCTTAATTTTAAATAAAATCAGCTTAGTTAGTTAATCTATTGCTATTTATATTTAGTTATTAAACAATAAAATTTAAATTTTATGAGGGTAAATTTAGGAGCTTTAAACTGGTAGCACCTAACTAACAAATTATTAATTAAACATTTTCTAAAATATACAAATATAACAAAGGCTGAAGCTACAATGTCATTACCTTTATTATCTAATACTTAGAAACTATTATAATTTTATTCCTTATTAAGATTTATTTAGATATATTAAATTAAAAGATTTTATAACTTTTCTAAATATCATCACTAAATTGAGAATAGACAAGCTAGTTTAATTAAAATATTTTAAACTTTAAGTAACTTGTAAGCATTGACTACTAATAAATTAATAAACTTATAATTGCATTAAGAATAAAATAAATAACGTAAGTTAAAAGGGAAAAAGAACTTTAATAATAATTTAAGCTATAAGCATAAAAAATGGTTAAAGAGGAAATAAATAACTGAATGTAAATAATTCTAATGTAAATCAAAAGAATAGCAAACTTTAATTTAATTAATATCTATTTTCTTAAATAGAGTAATTTTGCCATTGACAATCATTAAAAATCTTACAAATTTAAAGAATTTGCTTTAGTTTTAATCTAGATTTTCGCAAACTTATCAATAAATTTCATATATATTCATAATTTAACTAGTTAGATAATATAAAAACTAAAATATTAATTTTATTTTGCTATTCAAGTTGAAAGATAATATATTTATAAAGAAATGTAAAAGTTTATTTTCAAAGAATATAAGAGGGTTGATTTATTTAAAAGATTAATAAAAACTAAGTTTTAATATTTTATATGATTTCTGCTTAGAAAATAATTTATTAATAATCTACAATTAATTTTAGTTTCTATTATAGTTATTTAAATATATTTATTTAAAATTAAGATTGCTTCCCCAAGAGCTATTCAGAATAAAATATGACTTTCTAATTTTTTTTTCTTTTTTTATTCTATTTCTAAGAAATTTAGAGGAGTTTTCGTTTTTTCCTTCTTCAAATTTTTTAGCTTAAAATTTTAATTAAAGATATTTAAATTAAAAAGGAATTAAATTCAGTGACAGCTAAGCTTAGAATCATTTTGCAAGTTGGAATATCTTATGCAAATATATTTTGTTTTAACATCTAAAATATTTGCTTTATCATGTTAAACAAGCACTTAATAATTCTATCAATATAATTACCAAAATATTCCTACTTTTATCAGCTAGAAAGGAATATAAGTATAGATATAATTTAATAGTAGCAATTAATAAGTAAATTTTCAATTATTTTAATATCTCAACTTTCTAAGTAATTTTCTCTATTATATTATATTTAAATGCATACACTTTATTATGATTTACTAAAATTTAATCCTTTAAAATTTATAAATATTCACTAATATTTTTCAATTATTATTTAATTTCTTTATCTATTTTAAATATATTTAACTCTCTTAAATCATTTAAGTGATTGTCAATCCTATAAGAGAAAATTAAGCAAATTTAATGGTTAAAAGTTCTCTCTTAGATTGATGCATTTAAGATAAATAGAGAGCATTAATTATTAGGAAGATTATAAGCAGTAGTCACTTTATAAATGATTCTTTATTATATCATTTGTTTTGTTATTCTAAAGATATTAAAACAATTATCTATAAAGATATTAATGAGCTATACTTCTATTATTCAGTCAATCTACCTTGATACATTACTTTTTAGCTACATCTATATCATTTCAATTGTATAACTACATTTGATTATATACAATTCTCTAATATATATTGTAAGAAAGAGTCATATTCAATGTATATATTCATTATTTAATATCAAGGCAGAAAGTTATTTTCTAGTTAGCTAATTATTTTAAGTTGGACAATATCAAATTAAGGCTAATTATCTGGAAAGTTATTTATCATTTAACTCTTTTTATAAATTATTTCATAGTTTTAGTTAAAAACACTGTGTAGTCTAAATTTATAAAAAATGGTTTTAGAGGAACTATAATAAAGCAATTTCATAATAAAATGCTTAAATTGTGAGCTAAATTAACTAAAAACGAAGATAAAATTATATTTCTATAGCTATATTTAAATTTAAATTAGGGATTAAAAAATGCTAGTTTCTATTATTTATTTAGCTTACCTTCTCATCTAAATTTTCACATGCTTTTGTTATTTATATTATGTACCCAACTTCAGTTGGATAAAATCTCGTATTAGTCTTCTCTTCTATAACAATAGAATCTAATTAATAAAAAGCTTTTTAACAATAAAATTATAAAGATATTAATATTTTTGTTTTTAAATATTTAAGATTTAACTTAAGAAATGAT
Source organism: Loxodes magnus (assembly GCA_946699065.1). Classification (NCBI taxonomy): domain Eukaryota; phylum Ciliophora; class Karyorelictea; order Loxodida; family Loxodidae; genus Loxodes; species Loxodes magnus. The sequence goes on from CAMPDV010000316.1 coordinate 125,759, forward strand.
AATATAAATGTTTATTTATTATATTTTTAAATTTAAAATTTAAAGAAATTATAATTGTCATGGCTTTATATAATCATCAAAGATTTCCCTTTTTCTCTTTCCTGGTATCTTTTTTTTTTTCATGCTTTTAAGTTTTAAATTTCCAATATTTTGCTTCTAATTAAAGCTTTCTTCTTTAGCTTCTTCTTTTGTTTAATTAAACGTTGTATTCTTTATCCTTTAACTCTCTGTGTTGTAAGTAGGAAACATATTTTAGTTATAGATTCCTTACTAAATGTAATAATTAATCATTCACTATTCTCTCGCCTTCTATCTTTACTCTTTCAATAGCCTAGATTATTTACATTATTTATATAAATTTCATGCAAGTAAAATTAAGGATATTGCTAAGGCAAGGCAAGAATAGCAACAACATAATGCAACTATAAACTCTCCAATTCTATAAGCTTAATCATATTCACGCTATTCTAATTGGATATCACCTATGTCTTTGTAGTAAAAATTAAAGGAGTAAGTCACTATCAAAATTACTTCTCCTACTACCTCTAATGAATAATGTAAATATTTATTAAAAGGTTTGCTGTAAAATATGTAACCAAGTCAAAATAAGCAGAGTATTAGGTATAAAATTATCTAAGCTACCGGAGTTTCTACTAGCAATATTGCAATAAATCCAATGCAAAATCTTCTTAATAGGAATAAAGGTTGAAACATGACTTAGGCAAAGGTGCTGCTCTTTTTTGCCTCGATGTAAAAGATATACTTTTATTTAATCTAATTCATTTACTTCTTATCTAATTCGTCTCTGCTATTTTTAATTCTTTTTTTCAAGGTAAAATATTTTTTCATAAGTTAGAAACTTTATAAAATGCAAAACATTTAAATCACCTAAAAAATAAAAAACTTACCAAAACAATAATAGCAAGGAAAGAGTTAAAACCTACATAGAAGTCACTTATATTGAAGTGTCTTAGCTACATCATAGCAGCTATATTAATCTAAAGCGTTTTAAGGTTATAAATCATTGATGTATAGTTTCTATTAGTGTATTAAGTCCTTAAATTTTCTATCTTTTCTTTCCATTTAAAATGTCCTATTATTTTTAGTAAGCAATCAATAAAAAGAAGAATAGTAAGAATGAATAGAGGACTTAGTAAATTAGCTAATAAGGTATAACTTTAGAAGTTTAAAAGAGAGTAAATTTATTTATCTATTAGAAGTTTATCTGAATCTAGATCAAATGAAAGGAAATCGTTGTTATTAATTCCGCCAACTGGATCATTGCTTTTAAAATTCATAAAGAAATAACTATTTAAATTTTCGGTTCTTTTTACATCAATAAAAGCATTCATTAATATTAGCTAAGTAGAAAATAGAACTTATAACGCAACACCTTAGCTAGACGAACTTCCTATACTATTAAATAAAATATTTGATAGTGCTATTGTGTTTGCAGTTACTACAGTATAGCTGGCGGATTATTTAAGAAACTAAGTAGCTTCAATTAAATTCTTTTCATGTGTTGTGATATTAAAATCATCTAGACTTTCATATTGTTGATTATCATTTTCATTGCTCTAATCATTTTCGCTTAAATTATCGACAAACTCTTTGCATAAATTTTAAAAATTATTGGCAAAATTTGTAGAAAGAGATGGGCATTCTTAACAGGATTTTATTTAAGTCTTAGTGTTTTAGCATTTTAGACATTCATAAATAAAATCACATCTTTAGCAAACACTTTAAATCTCTAAATAGTTTTAACTGCAATGCATAACACAAGCTAATGTTATATTTTCCTATTAAAGGAAATAATTTTCTTTACATTTATCACAGGTTCTACCATTCCTTTAACAGACATCACAATTAGCAATAATTTTGTCACACTCTTAACAAGTGAAATTTTAATCTTGCCAATATCCAAGTGGACATTATTCTATGCAGGTGTTATCGTATAAAAAAAAGAAGTTTTACATTCTAAGCAACTTTTCCCATCAAAGCTACATCTTTTACATTTGCTAATACTTTAATCGCATGTTAAACACTTAAGTTAAGTCCCAGAAAAGAAATACTCTTCAGAAACACATTCTAAACAATTTACTTTATCTTTCTCACATTTTTTGCAGTTTTATATAACTTTATTACATACTTCACATACTCCATTAATATCATAATCTTACTCACTTTCTGGACATTCGAATTCACATTAGTTATTTGTGAGTTTTAAAATATTTTGAACGTCGCATTTAAAGCACTACTTACCATCTGATGAACATTAAGAGCAATTGGAAATTTAAGTAGAGCAAGGTTAGCATTCCATTCCATTGTAGAAATATCCTGCTTCACATTCTAGACATTCTATATCATTGCATTTGTAGCAATAGTTAAATTATTACTAGCAAGGTAAACAAATTCCATCTTGATTAAAGTCTTGTTCGTAACTTGTACATTCGTCTCTACATGTTTGATTTGTTAATTTTTTACTAGATTAGCATTGAAGGCAACTAGTATTATTACATTTTATACAGTTTATATCATAAATTTAGCATGAAATACATTTACTATCTTATGAATAGGAATTATCTTAGCATTTAGTACAATTATTTCCTTATTAGTTACACTCTTCACAAAAAGGAATTGCTTCGCTACATAAGTCACAATTATTATCATTATCACTATCTTGCTAAGTAATAGGGCAGGCTTAGTTGCATGTCTTATCAAGAGATATTTTTTAGTAGCATACACATGAATCATTTTGAAATAATAATCCTTCATAGCACTATAAGCAGTTGTTGGAATTAAATCCATAACATTTAGAACAGTTAAAGTTACAATAGTAATCAAATTAAATAGAAAGAAATCCTTGAAACTTGTGCTTGACGATTTATAATGCATCATCTTAGGTTAAATATTAATTTTTATAGTATCTCAAAGAATAAGAAAGACCTCGGTAATTATATTATAAGTTGAAAGATCCTGCCCAAATAGTAGATAATAAGTCAAAAGAAATTCATGTATAATTGTTTCCTATTTAATTATAGATTTTAGTATTTAACTTTTCATGAGCTATAAAGAAGTTTAAAGATCCTTTTTATTAAAAAGAAAATACTAGAAACACTCAAATCTCACTAACTAAATCAAATTGAAATTATCATAGTTGCTTACTATTTAATATCTATTAAATAGTGAACAACGTACCTATTTATTATTACTGAATCACTAATTCTATATAATTTTAGTCTGTTCTATTTATATTCACAAATACTCCTCAATCGGGAGAATTTTACTTATTTTAGTCAAATTTTAATCATGTTGAGATACTAAATTAGGTTTCAGATGAGGGATTATAGCTATAATTTTAAAAGGTTCTTCTACTTATTAATTTTCCTGGTTAATTTTACGTGGGAACATTTGGATCTAGGATATCAAAAAAGTCATATTGAGCCTAAGATGAAATAAGTAAAAATAGAAGAATTATAATTTTCATTTCCATTTTACTTTTTATTTACCAGGATAAATAATTCAAATAAATAATTGATTTAACGGAAAAACATTTATTACTAGCAAGACTTCAGTTTGTTAATTGTATTAAATGAAATGGAAAATACTCTTAGGATATATCTGGACTGATTCATTTAAAATTTAGAAAATCTATTTAATTTTGTAGCTTAAGATAAAATTATAAAATAAACTTAATTATAAACCTTTTACACTAACATTTTATCTTTTGAAATAACTTTGTTCAAAAAGCTTGAATAATCCCTTTTAAAATTAACTTTAAATTTACCACTCACTTAGCTGTTTAAAGCTAATAAAAGTTCATAATTTATTGCTTTTCACGAAATGACTCTACTTTTATTAATTTCATCGAATTATAATGAAGATTGACTAGCTAAGTAAGTTGATATTGCTCAAGTAAGGTATACTTTCCATTGTTAATTATAAGTTATTTAATAAATTAAATTCTTTATTTTTTAAGTTTAGTAGCTATACTTTAAATTTAATATCATTATTAAAATTATCTAAAGCTTATGAACTAAAATAAAATGTATCTATTAAGCAGTCTATTTATATATATCGTTTTATTAACAAAAGTTGCTTATTTTACGTTTTGTTGCTTGATTATTAAATGAATCTTATTTCTTTTTATCTACTTTTGATATTAATAGAAATCTTATTCGCTTAGAATTTGAAGTTTAAGCAAATGTATTGAAAATTAAATTCTCTTTAGTTTAGAAATAAAAATTAAATTCTTTATTGTAAGAAAATATTGATTTCACTATTTTATGAAAGGCTTATAGGACTTTAAATTAAAAAATTTGATTATGAAAATTAAATGATGCCATATTTTTCTCTCTTTAATAAGAAAAGAAATTTATTGCTTATTTTACCTATTTTTTATTATTCTAACTATGATAAAATATAGACAAAAACTTGATAAATTACAAAAGGTTAATTTAATTTCTGAGTATTCACGCATTGATTTATTAAAGACGAGTTAAAAATAAAAATGAAAGGATTTAAAGACTGTATAGTTACTAAAAAAATAGACATTTAGATGCTTGACTAAAGAAAATATATATGAAACTTAAAGTATCTAATTAAAAATTTAAATTTAACTTTACTTTTAATATAAATTATTTCCCTGAAAAAGGCCTCTTAAAAATATCAACTGACTCTTTTCTATTTATTTTTATAATTTAATAAGTTTAATATTTTTTCTTTATAAGATTGCTGTTTCTTTTTCTCTAAAATTTATAATTAATTTCTTACAATAAAATACAATTTAAATTTGCAAAATATAAAGGAAATGCAATAAGATATAGAACCTTTCAAATTATTTTTTTATATTTAAAGTGAAAATTAAAATGAAAAATAAATGAAAATGAGGTATAAATATTTTCATTAATTTGAAAATATAATATACCAGATTTTTGCGAAGTGATTTACACTTTAATTATTAAATGATTATGAAAATTGCATTGAAATACTACTTAAATAAGCATACTTTAGAATTCCTTTTAATATAAGTTATAAAAATACTTTAGATTTAATTAATCAAGAATTATAAAAGAGTTATTATAGTTTCTAAGCCAAATCTTACAGTATTAAATCAAGGTCTACGTTAAAAGCATAAATCTCTCGATCTCCGTCGAATATTTTTATTTTTCTTCATTTTTCCTTTATTTTCTTAAACTATTCATAAAGTTAGAAATTCAAAAGAGTTACCTTTAATATCTTTAGACTTTTATAAATAGGATAAGGCTAGTTGTTTTCATCATAGATTGGAAATGTTATGATTGAAATTTAATTTTCAGATAAATCTAACGTTTATAATCTTTTTCCTTGCTATAATATTTTAGAAACACACGCAGCTCTTAAATTTAAACAATTAAGTTATAAATATTTTAATTGGGTAAATTATAATATCTCATCTATTCAATTTTCATTCCCTTATATTTTTAAGTTTCTTAGTTTTAAATCTTATATATAAAAATTATTTTACTTCATCAAATAAAAGAAATCTAAATTGATTTGGAAAAGTAAGTCAAGCTCTACTTACTTTAATTTTTTACATTCTTAGAAAATAAAAAATAAAGCTTTTTATGTTATTTGCTCTAAGCCAATTAAACTGATTTATTGATAGTTCTATCCATAATTACCTATTTAGCTTAGAGAAGAGTTAGTAAGTTGCACTAAACTTTTTAATTTAAGTGACTAGATGTTATTTGCATTTTATAAAAGAATCTACAAATTTTAATCACTAAAACTATCACAGTTTTATATACTTACTTTAATAAGTCTATCATATTTACCCTATATCTACTACTAAAAACATTCAGAACCAAAATTTCCTTCTAACTCTAAACTCTAAATTTAAGGATTTATCCCTTTATCTAGAATTTACTATGCAGAACCATGAATTTAAGAATCAATAGCAGTTAAGTTAGGACATAAGTAAGTAAATTGCTATGTAAAAGTTTCGTTAATATTAAGCTACTAAATAAGTTTTCCCTTTTATTCTAAGTATTCTTTTATAAATACTTACTAAAGCTAATCACTTTTAACTTTTAATGCTTTAAGTTTATTTAAGTGCATACAATGCTTAGTTAAAAAATTGCCAATAAGTACTTAATCATTTTGATAATTTCTTATAAAATGTAAATCTAAAGATTCAAGATTAGTTAACTTCTCAATGAAATATAAATCATCATCTTTGAAACATCCTTGAAGTGTTAATCTTTTTAAATTCTAATAAGGTAAAAAAGAAGAAAGAATAAAGATCTTGTTATAACTTAAAAGAGTAAAATCTGATAATCAATCCTTTTTCCCTTATTTAAGGTTAGTTCATGATCTAAATAGAACACTATAATATATCTTATTTTATAATTAATCTATCAAGTTTTGAGATAAGTTATTCAAATCAATGACTAGCTTTATTATATCTTAATTCTATATTTATTTTATTATTCATTTTATTTTGCTTTATATATGATCGATAGTTCCATTAAAATATTTAATCTTTACAGTTTAGAATTTATAATTATAGGAATAGAAGAAGCTACTAGTAATTTATAGGGTACTAATATCCTTTAAGTTAAGGAAACTAAGTATATTATTAAGGATATTTTAGCTTTATTATATAAGTAATTATTAGCTTTATTCTTATTAATTTCTTAATAATTCTTAACTTTTAAGATTTAAATTCTTAGATAAATCTGTTTATTAGTTGAGAAATTACTTTTTATATGCATCCATTTAGAAGTAAAAGGAGTCAAAAATTGCTCCATCGTTGAAATATAAGTTTGATAATTTTCCTAAAAATTGGTCTTATTATCATAATCCTTCATATTTACTTCCATCTTTCCATTTATATATACCTTATCCATGTTTTTTATTTTTAATCCAATCCCCTTCATAAATATCTAAATTAGAATAATGCATTATTCCTTTTCCTTATTTTAAATCTTCTAAAAATTACCCTTCATATATTTCTCCTTCTTTTCTTTTGAATGTACCTTATCCATATTTTTTATCTTTAAACCAATTACCTTCATAAATATCTCCGTTTGAATAATACATTATTCCTTTTCCTTATCTAAATTCTTCTATATACTATCCTTCGTATTTTCTTCCATCTTTACAGCTATATATGCCTTATCCATGTCGTTTATCTTTTAATCAATCTCCTTCATATGTATCTCCACTTGAATACTGCATTATTCCTTTGCCTTCTCTAAAATCTTCTATTCATTATCCTTCATATTTACGCCCATCTTTTCATTTAAATATACCTTGTCCATGTTTTTAATCTTTAAATCAGTCTCCTTCATAAATATCTCCGTTTGAATAATATATTTTGCCTTTACCTTCACTCAAATCTTTTATTCATTATCCTTCATATTTACTTCCATCTTTTCATTTATATATACCTTATCCATGCCTTTTATTTTTTATCCAATCCCCTTCATAAATATCTCCATTAGAATAATACATTATTCCTTTACCTTCACTAGAACCATCTATTCATTACCCTTCATATTTACTTCCATTTTTTCATTAATATATACCTTATCCATGTTTTTAATCTTTAAATCATTCTCCTTCATAAATATCTCCATTTCAATTATACAATATTCCTTTACCTTCTCTTTATCCTTCTACAAATTATCCCTGATATTTGCTTCCATTTTTTCATTAATATATGCCTTATCCATGCGGTTTATTTTTTAGTCATTCTCCTTCATAGTTTTTTATATGGTTTCCCATTTTTATAATCTTTTTAGATATTATTTAATTAAACTAAATTTAATCAATACTCTATATGTTTTATTTAAATATCTACTATCCGTTTATTTTTAATGGTTAATTAAGTTAAAGTTATCTATAGCTCATCATCTTATATTAGCAAAAGTTTTAAATGATGGAATATAGAAATATTTTTAACATTTGTAGAGTGTAATTTTCTCTCTTTATATCATTATTTAGAAAAAGAAAATAGAGATCTTAGTTTGATGGAGGAGAATTGACTGTCATGCTTATATTAAAATGCTCGAGACTAAAACTAAGATAAAAAATGGACAGACTGAAATTTGCAAACCAAAGAAAGTTAAAGTTATTATTTCCATTGCATTTTTCCTCTTTCCCTCTTTCGAATTTTTATTGGAAACTCTTTATTTTTATATCGATTTCAAAAAATTTTCTTAGGGAAATTATACATAATAAATGCAGAAACGAATAACTAATTTACAATACGAATTAAAATAGCAAAGATAAAGGATAGAAACACTAGAAAGCATGCTAGAAAATTTGATTGAATAACTAGACCTATAATTCCCATCCATGAAATATATATTAGAAGAACTATTAGCTTTGAAGTTTCTCTTCTGGGATTATAAGCTTGATTTTATCCTTTTTTATTCCTAATTTTTTTAACTTATTTCATTATTCTTTCATCTTAATATTTTTAAAAATTAGAATGATATTTCGCATTTTATGATTAAAAAATAAAAATTACCAGGCATAAGGTTATATAATATGTACCTATATTCTTTTCATATTGAAAATAAATAAAGTTAAAATATGAGTTTTTCATAGGATATAAATGACTAAATTTAGTATATTTCCTGATTAATTATCTTACTCCATATCCATTTTATCTTCCTCTTCGTCCTCATTATAATTTCCAAGGCTTTTCAAAGTTCAGTTTTTCTTATAAAAGTAGTCATTTTTGCTAACTAATTATATTTCTTCTTCGAAGTAGTTTTTTATGAAAGCGTTTTATTCTAAAATATATCTATTCTAACTATTTTCTGGTTGGAAAATTTTGATTAAGATAACTTTAATTATAAGCCACAAGTTTGATTGAATCATAGATATATTTAAACTAATAAAGCATAATTACAATTTTTTAAATCTTCTTCTTTAAGTTTAGTTTTTTATATACTGTGGTTTCTTAGTGCTATTGAAGTCTTTATTTATCTTTTAAAGATAAAGCATCAATGAATTTACTATTAAGTGTAATTAAATTTATTTTAATAGATTTTAATTTCTAAGAGTGTCAAAAAATATTGTTAAGCTTATTATTTTGTTTTTCTTTATTACCTTATAAATATATAAATTTCTTATTTTTTATATAAATAAATTTGATTATAGAGCGCGTAGCATCTCGTTGGTGCGCAGCTCTTTAATAAATGTTTCAATACATCTCTATTTCTTCAAGTAAGCCTTCAGGTAATGAAAATTCTTCTCTTATTAGTTCCATATCTTCATCATTTTCTTCTTCATTATCTCTTGTTCTTCTGTCTTCTATCTACGTTTTATTGATTCTTTGTTACAAGCGTCCATTATTTTTTTTAACACACTTTGCTAATTTTCGTTTCTAATTATTTTCTTCTTAATTAAGCTTTTATAAACTCATAAAAATTATCCCCTTCCTGCTCTATAATCTTTTCCTATTTCTTTTTTTCATTGAATTTTCTTTTCTAAGTATCCTTTTTTTCTTTTTTCTAATATGTTTTTGATATAATAATTAACTCTTTTTAATCTAACAAAATTAAAATTTCTAGTATTAAGTTTTTGATTAAAAATTCGTATATTTGCTCATATTAAAAGTAGATAATTTAAAAAGGAAATAGTGAGAAATGAGTGTGATTAAATGTATGTAAAATTTAGGCTTAATATGTTTTAGCTTTTACATTTAGAAATATTATTATATAAAAATATGGATGTAAGTTGCAGTAAGAAGAACAAGTAGGTAATCTGGTGTAGTGTATGCTCCATTGTGAATAATCTCTTACTAGATGCCACCACGGTGACAAGCTTGGAAGAGACAAATCTAACTTGCTCGAGGGTTCTCTCTAGCAGAAGTATGAGAACTCTTTTTCTTAATATTAAATAGCAATTTGAAAGAACTGCGCGCCAACGAGATGCTAGCGCTCTATAATCCTATTTATTTTTTACTTGTTAGTAAATTTTATTCTGTTATCTATATACCTAATTTAATTTTTCATTCAAAACGCTACGAATTAATTTACTTTAATAACATTTATAGAAGTTTAGATATTTATTTGGTTAACTATTCTTATTCCATTAGGTTGATATATCATGTAGATTTATATTCCTTCATTTCTTTCTCCATTTATTGCTTTTCTATTATAGATGCCTTATCTACTTCTAGAGCTAGAAGCATCAAATTATTTGATATTAAAACATACCTTTTCATTGTATATGCATCCAAATATTTCTAATAACTAAGTTTGAAAATGTAGTAATCAGCATTCGTAAAGTGATACATCTTTAGTAGTTTGAAAAGAGATAATGAAAGCTATATTGAAAGCTATTTAAATAAGTCTGCATAAGAAATAGTCTATAAGATATTTAAAATAATATAAGCTTAATTAAAAAGTATTATAATAGAGTTATTATAGTTTCTAAGCCAAATCTCACAGATTCAAATCTAGGTCTTGTCTTAAAGCTTAAATTTCCTATTCTCCATTTAATATTTTTATTTTTCTATAATTCTCCTTTAGTTTCCTAAACTAGTCGTAAAATTAGAAATTCTAAAAAGTTACCTTTAATATCTTTAGACTTTTATAAATAGGATAATGCTAGTTATTTTCATTATATATGGGAAATGTTTCGCTTCAGATTAAATTTTCAGATAAATCTAGAGTCTGCAATCTTTTTCCTTGCTATAAAATTTTAGCGATATCTTAGTCATTTAATTTTAAATTATTCAATTATAAGTAATTAAGCTGACTAATTAGTAATATCTCATCTATTCAGTTTTCATTTCTTTATATTTTTAAGTTTCTTAGTTTTAAATCTTATATATAAAAATTATTTTACTTCATCACTTTGAAGATTTCTACATTGGTCTGACTTAGCAAATCGAGTTCTATCGATTTTAATTTTTTACATTCTTAGAAAATAAAAACTAAAGTTTCTTATGTTATTTGCTCTAAGTCAATTAAACTGATTTATTGATAGTTCTATCCATAATTACCTATTTAGCTTAGAGAAGAGTTAGTAAGTTTTACTAAACTTTTTAATTTAAGTGACTAGATGTTATTTGCATTTTATAAAAGAATCTACAAATTTTAATCACTAAAACTATCACAGTTTTATATACTTACTTTAATAAGTCTATCATATTTACCCTATATCTACTACTAAAAACATTCAGAACCAAAATTTCCTTCTAACTCTAAACTCTAAATTTAAGGATTTATCCCTTTATCTAGAATTTACTATGCAGAACCATGAATTTAAGAATCAATAGCAGTTAAGTTAGGACATAAGTAAGTAAATTGCTATGTAAAAGTTTCGTTAATATTAAGCTACTAAATAAGTTTTCCTTTTTATTCTAAGTATTCTTTTATAAATACTTACTAAAGCTAATCACTTTTAACTTTAAGACTTTTTAGTTTATTTAAGTGCATACAGTACTTAGTTAAAAAATTGCCAATAAGTCCTTAATTACCTTTATTTTTATTTTTAGTATTATCATGTAAATCTAATGATTAAAGATTAGTTAGCATCACAATAAAATATAAATCATCATCTTTGAAACATCCTTGAAGTGTTAATCTTTTTAAATTCTAATAAGGTAAAAAAGAAGAAAGAATAAAGATCTTGTTATAACTTAAAAGAGTAACATCTGATAATCAATCCTTTTTCCCTTATTTAAGGTTAGTTCATTATCTAAATAGAACACTATAATATATCTTATTTTATAATTAATCTATCAAGTTTTGAGATAAGTTATTCAAATCAATGACTAGCTTTATTATATCTTAATTCTATATTTATTTTATTATTCAATTTATTTTGCTTTATATATGATCGATAGTTCCATTAAAATATTTAAACTTTATAACCTAGATCTTATAATTATAGGAATAGAAGAAGTTATTAGTCTTTTATAAAGTAAAGATATCCTTTAAGCTAAGGAAACTAAGTATATTATTAAGGATGTTATAATTTTAGTTTATGAGAAAATGTTAGTTTTATCCTTCTTACTTTCTTTATAAATCTTATTTCTAGTCAAGCATTTATTTTATTCCTTTATCCATTTTGAAGTAAAAGGAGTCAAAAATTGCTCCATCAATGAAGTATAAGTTTGATTATTTTCCTAAAAATTGATCTTATTATCATAATCCTTCATATTTACGTCCATCTTTTCAGTTGTATTTTCCTTATCCATCTCTTTTATCTTAAAATCATTCTCCTTCATAAATATCTCCATTTGTATAATATTTTATGCCTTTACCTTATTTTAATCCTTCTATCCATTATCCTACAAATTTATCTCCATTTTTTCATGTATATATACCTTAATCATGTCTTTTATCTTTTATTCAGTCTCCTTCATAAATATCTCCATTTGCAAAATACATTATTCCTTTACCTTCCTTTAAATCTTCTATTCATGATCCTTCATATCTTTCTTCATTTTTTTATTTATATGTACCTTAACCATGTCTTCTATCTTTTATTCAGTCTCCTTCATAAATATCTCCCTCTGTTCAATACATTATTCCTTTACCTTCTCTTTAACTTTCTAATCATTATCCTTCATATTTACGTCCATCTTTTCAGTTATATATTCCTTATCCATGCCTTTTATCGTTTAATCAGTCACCTTCATAAATATCTCCATTAAAATAATACATCCATCCTTTACCTTCTCTTAAACCTTCTATTCATTGGCCTTTATATTTACTTCCATCTTTTGTTTTATATATACCTTATCCATCTCTTTTATCTTTAATCCAATCTCCTTCATAATTATCTCCATTTGGTCAATACATTTATCCTTTGCCCTCTCTTAAATCTTCTATTCATTATCCTTCATATTTTGATCCATCTTATCATTTATATATACCTTATCCATGCATTTTATCTTTAATCCAATCTCCTTCATAAGAATCTCCCTCTGGTCAATACATTATTCCTTTGCCATTTCTTTAATTTTTTATTCATTATCCTTCATATTTTGAGCCATCTTATCATTTGTATTCTTGTTCTTGATTTTTTCAATAAAGCTATTTTCCTGATTCATTTTTCATACGGTTTCCCATTTTTTATAATTTTAAAACTTTTTAATTTAAAAAACCTATTTTTACCAGTTTTTTTCATATTTTCTCTTTAAAGCCTTTTTTATTTTTAATTCTATTTGCCTTTTTAGTAATTTCATTCTTATTAATTTTATTTAAATTGCTTAAAATACACAAATTGCTTTCTTTGATTCTTCTTTATGAACCTTTTACTTATGGGTCTATTTCTTATCTTCGATTTTCAGATTAATAAAAGCCAATTTTAATTCATATTTTGAATCTACTAAAGCTAATTTTCCTTCAATTTCTCAGTTTAAAAATAGATTCAATAAAGCCAACTAATATCTTATAACTAATCATGCTTTAGTCTTAACAAGATACAGAAAGAGGTTTAAGAAGAATGGCTGTAAGGATATCGCTAATTCTAAGATAATTAACTAATAGAATAGTGATTTTCTTTATACCTGCTAAGTTCATTACTTAATACTTATTCCAAATTTAGCTAGTTTATTTTAAAGAAAAGCTTGATTAACTCTTATTATACTTTGTCTATTTTTAAGTATCTTATATAGAAAATAGAATATAGTATCTTGAGAATTGTGTGGTATTCTATGAAAAGAATGGATAAATATATTTTTATAAGTTTAGAGTTCTCTATTATTTAGTTAATTAGTTAATCTAATCTGCTAGCTTAATATATAAGATATGAATATAGCTTTGAAAGATTTAGACAGTTAAAATAAATATTATAGTTTTAATCATTTTTGTAAACAAAATGTATAGTTACGCCTATAGTTTTAGGAGAAGACTTTGAAAATCACCAAATCTTGTAGCTATATTTTTATAAACTAAAAAAATAAGTAGAATTTCGTTAATCCGCTGTCCTTGTTTTTAAATATTAATTTGTTAAATTAGCGCGGGTATGTGCATAGATATTTCTAAGATTAGTAAAAGCTAGAATTGTAGGAATTCTTTCTATAGATTATCCTTTTTGGTTGCTTATATTTAAATAAAGCATTCAGAATGACCTAGTCATTTCTGTTATAAATTTCTTGGTTCTTTTAGCATATTTTGTAACTATGTTGCTTTTTACATATATAGCAACATATTTTTTTAATATCCAACACATATCGTTTTGTTCTTTGATTATAGGTACACATTCTTATTTTCCATAAGTCCTTCAAATAATTTCCTATTGTAATGCTTGCTTTTTCGTCTTTTCTTAATTTAATACTAGAACTACGAAAACTAAAATTAGAACATTTAAGACTTGAATGAATTATTAATCAACTTAGACTTTTTTAGTCTATCTGTGATTTAATCTTATTAATAACCTCATTTATAGATGAAAATAGAAAATCTAGTTCTTCAATCATTTTCTCTAATTTCTATTCTGATTTTAAAATTATTACTTTTATAACTCTTATTATAGATTTATTATTCTTGTAATACTGAATGTATAAAGGACACTTAAGATTAATGCTATTTTTATTAATAAGGTTTTTGCTCGGTCTGGTTGTATTATTATTCTCGTTTTTTATGACATTCGCTAAAAGAAGTCTATTGTTTCTTGGGAGCCTTTTTGTTTATACTTTTAAAGTATATAAATGAATTAAACATTTGCAGATTTGTAATTATTTATATTCTTAATAGATATAATCATGATAAATACATATATGTTATCATAAATGTGGTAAGAGAGTGCTTAGTATCTCAATTGCGCGCAGCTCTTTAATAAAGATTTTATAAGTAAAATTAATTATTTTCTGAAATCTTTCGCAGTGCTAGCATCCTTTGTGAGTCTCGTCTTTTATAGGGCGTGATCGGAATGCTCCCTAAGTGACCTTAATATCTGACATCTTTCATCAATAAAGCTATTTGATGTCTCTTTAGTCTTTGCCTTCTCTCTTGGCTTCTACCAAGATTCTTGTTCGGTTCTTCGACCATGGGTACTAACTGGTGCCAGATCTTAAGACAATGCCAGTTGGAAAAGTGCTCTTCCTATTTATTTATATATAATATTTTAGTTAAACAATTTCTGAAAATTGGAGAGTATTAAAGTTCCAAAAAATTATAAGAGAAAGACTAAGAGATAAACTATACTATAAGGAGGTGCGAAAATCACAAGAATCCTTATTATCGTTTCAAGGTAAACGGCTACAAGGAATCTAAAAAGAATTATTATAAAGATACTAAAAAGAATGTCTTTATAAAGGCATAAAAAGATCAATAAAAAGCTTCTAAGCGTACAAGTTGATTTAATCTATAGTCTTTCAGAAGAAAAAAGAGAATATACTGAAAAATAAATTAAGAAACGACATAATTATAGAAGTAACTGTTACAATATAAATTCCTTACAGAACAGTTGTATCGTTAAGTCTATCCAGATTATAAGAAGAAGTTTCAATTGATTATTAAATTAAAAATTAAAGTAAAATTTAATAACTAAATTATTTGAAAAATTTGAGTTTTTTATCCTTTCAAAAGAGAAAATAAAAGATAGAGAGTTAATAATTTTTTAATTTTGCAAACCAAAATTAAAAAATTGCTTAGCAAAATGATTGAAAAAATTTGAAGAGGGCTCACAAGATTTCAAATAAATAAAAACGGAGTCTTCGCAAATAAAGTTTGGAGTAATAAGAAATTATAGTTAGATAAAGAAGTGAAAACAGACAAAATATTAAAATAGTCAAGCGATCCAACTACGATAAAAATGAATAACCAAAACAGCTAAAACTTGAAATAAAGCTTTAATAAAACCTTTATTTGAAAAAATAATAAATAAAGTTTCGTATTCAAAAAAGAAGTTAAATTACATTATAAAAGATATAAAATTTCATATTCCATGAATAACTAATTATCTTATTATTTATCTAATAAATTAAAAAGAAATAAAAGGATTCAATTATTTATATATAAGCTACATTTAATAAAAAAAATAGTTAAAAATAGAAACAGTGAAAATATTAAGTTAGAGTAAATGGATATAAATATATATTTGGAAATTATATCCATTACATTCATTAATATTATTAATTCTTTTTTAATGTTATTGAAATTTATAGATAGAATATAATAAAAATAAGATTAATGCTTATTTAATAGGATTTACTTAATTTAATTTAATCTAAATAAATTGGATTAAGATTTTTAATCTTTATTAGTATAGAAAAGCAAATTAAGTAAAAATTGTTTGGAAATAAAATGTAAAAATAACGAGCATTTTAAATAAATATAAAATGGAATTAAATTATTTTTTGATAATTTAAAAGAAGGTGATGCTGAGATTTACCTTCTGGACAAAATTTTCTGGTTTTATGACATGGAAATAATTATTTTTCTGCCGCTGAGAAAGTCCCTGATCAGAGTCATTTTCTGAAGGGAACACTGTCTATGAGATTATCCCCTCTTGATAGGGGGTTTGAAGCCTGGCTGCTTATAGCGATGGAGCTCCATGGCAGTTGTGTCTGGAACTCAACAGGATATATGCGTTATTCCTTAAAAAGTGTTTATCGGGTCGTCTAAATGGAAAAAAATTTCCGGTCCCAAAAGCTCTTTTAGTTCAAATTAATTAAAAAAAAATTTTTACTTAAATATTAGTAAAAATTATTTTCAAGTTTATCATTAAACGCTACGACTCTTAAGATACTACACGCTCTATAAACTAAGTTTTTTTATAATTTTTAAATATTAAAATCTTAATAGAAGGTATTAACCAAAAAATAGAAAGAACTTTTTTAGATAATTAAAAAAAATAATATTCTAATGTACTTATAATTATATACTTTGAATTAAGTATTTCTAATAGAAACTTAATATAATATAAGTTGAATGTAAATATATTTTTGGAATTTGTTAAAATCTATAATTTTATACTTAAGAAATTTAAAGTGTAAATGGGGATTTTTAATTACTATGTACTAAGTTGAAGTGCAAAATGAGAGTAAAAAGAATTAGATTTATTTTATTATATGTAAGTCTAAAACTATTTCTTTAAAAGAGATATTTAATCGTTTAAATGTTTGAATAAGTAAATATGATTTTAGAGCTCTATTATCTCGTTGACACTAAGCTCTTTCAATATTAATATTTAATATTAAGAAAAAGTGTTCTCATACTTCTTGTTCAAATTCAAGTCGTTTAATGAGTCACCTTAGCTTCTCCAAATGGAGAATCTACTTATTAAAGATTATTCTCAAATCTTGAATCAAATGCTCCCGTCTTCTTGAATAAGATCTAAATAAGAATTGGTTGTTAAGTCATTAATTAGAAAGCCCGTCAGTCAACTTTCATATTGCTAGATAGAACTCTCGGGCAAGTTAGTCTTGTCTCTTCCGAGTTAGTCCAGCCTTCTCTGTGATAGTATCTATTGCGAAATTACTCGCAAAAGAGTATACACTGCACCAGATTACCAACTAGTTTTTCGAAGTCAGGCGACATCCATTTTATTTTATTCAATAATAAAATGAAGAGCTATGACTCTACTATGAAATGCCATATATAATTTATTAATTAAACCATTATTTCATCGAAGACACCTTTATTTTATTTGTCACTTAAAGGTCATTATACAATAATTAATCAATCACACTTGATAATCATTTTCAGTTAATATAGAAAAAAATTATGCTAAAATTATAAAAATTTTATTTAATTTACGCTTATTACTAACTTTTAATAAAATGATTGACTCTTTTATATTACAGTTTTATCACTTTAAAATTGACCAATTAATATAATTAAAAAAGTTTCAGAAATTAAATTGAGTAAAACGATTTAAAAATTTTAAAGATATTTATTTTGTCTCTATTACTCTACCCTAAATATTGCTGTATTTGAATCTAAATATAAAGATTGAGTAAAAATATGTTCCTATACCTTTTTTATTTGATTGGTATTGAAAAAAATATAATTTGTATATTTCGTTGCTTACTCAATCAAATTTAAAATAGTTCTTCTAATTTCATTCCTTCTTTTGTTGGATTTTCAAAGAAGAGAATATCTCATAAAAATGTTTACTCAAGACCTTGCTCATTAAAGACTTTTTTCTTTTTATTCATTTTCTTCCAACTGAAATAGTTTAATTTTAAGTTAAACGTTTAATTTTTTTTTGTTAACTAAGTTATTACTACGACAAACTGAGTAAGAATCTTGGCAGGAGCCAAGATGAAAGTACTGGAGTCATTGAGTAACGGTTGTTGAAAGATATCAGACGATTAGATCTCTTGGAGCATCATTCCGACCATGTCCTATTAGAAGACAGAATTTCAAAAAAAGTGAAGCACTGGAGGAAACTTCCAAGGAGAAATTTTATTAACTCTAAATAAAACTAGTCTAAAGAGTTGCGCACCATCGAGAGTGCTACGCGCTTTATATCAAAATATTTATTTATTACTTTATCTAATCCGCTCCTTATTTATCTTCTTGCGTATAATGGATTAAATTATTGAACCATTTCATTATTATATAAAAAAGCATATATTTTTATTTCAATAAAAAACATTTTAATTATTTATATTTTAAGATGTCAGACCTATAGAAAGGATTCTTCTCAAAGAATATCAAATAAAAAGGAGAAGCAATGGCAAAGGAGGAGAAGAAGCTAACGCAATCCATGCAAATGGAGAAAACTTGTAAGCCAAAAACAGAAATACTCAAGAGCGAATTGTAATAAATGTTACCATAAACATATGAGGAAGTTGAAATAACTTAGGAACTTTTTATGGGTAAAGCTCGAAAAAAAGATTAGAGATAAATTCATGATAAGAAGAAAATAGAAGACTTAAGGACTTGATTATCGAGCTTATTAGTAAATTCAAACTATCAACTGAAAGAGATCTTCAGTTGAATGAGCAATGCATCTTAAACTATGAAAGAGAAACCTAATTCATGTTGAATTTGATGCAGGGATAACAAATATCACATAACGACTATAATAGCAAATAGAAATTTTATTGAGTGGTAGTAAGACATCGTTTTTTACTTTTTTGGCTGATCTTTTCATTTATTCAAGTTATTTTATTTAGCTAATACAATTACTCTGTAATGCCTTTAGTTTGTATCTATTTAAGAAATGCTTTAACTAAAAGTAAAAATTTAGCACAATTTGAGAGGAATAACCTAAGGAAAAGTTTATCTCATATTTCAACTTGGGAAGCTTACTAAAGGTTTACCTTCTAAACTTCGTTCTTAGCAAGAAGATTTTTCTTTGCGTTTGCAATTAAGTAAATTCTTACTCTTTGAAGACGAAATACTACAAATCTGCATATCTGGATTTAATGCATTTTACCCAGGTATTTTCACATCCTTTTATATTATAACTGAGATAATTTAAGCAAGGTAATAAAAAGAAGAACTAGAAAACTATAAATAAAAACAGTGAAAAGACATAGAAAAAATTAGAAGCCACTAGGAAAGAATAGTGCTTCAAAGAATGAGCAAAGAACCTACTAAATTTATGTGATTTAGTCTTATAAACAGTACTAAGCATTAGAGCACAAACTACAGAAAGTATGCGAACAAAGTAAGACAGTTAGAAGAGCATTAGCTAAATTATTTTAACTTAATTTCATACAAGCCATTTAAAGCTTTCCTCCTTTATACAAATAAATTAAAAGCTAGCTTTGCAACTAAGATTAGGCTTATCAAATAAGCATGACTTAAAAATTCAGCTTTAAAACTACTTTGATTATGGTATTAAATGATATAAAATTTTATCTTTTAACAGACTAAGATAAAAGAACCTCTAACTATCTACATTTCAATCCAATCACATAGCAGTTATTTAAGCAAAATAGCCTAAGAAGCTAACTAAAATTTAATATTAAGATACTTTTCTTCATATAGAGACATAAGGATTGAAGATATCATAGTTAGCTAATTATAAGTATTAATATCAACAGCTTTAAAAAAAGATTAAGCAAAGTTAGCGAAATAACTTTAAGCTTGACTTTAATTATTTTTTAGGAATATATTCTTCTAGCAAACCTCTTGGATATACAAGTAGATCTGTTTCCTACTAACCAAATGCTCTCCAAAAAATCATATCTTTATGCTTTCGATTATATATGGTTAAGAAAAGAATAAATATGCTCTCATATGCCATATTCATTTAAAATCGTCAAGCTATTAAAGAAAAGTAGACATCTGAATATAATTTACTTAATTAATTAAACAGAGACTAATTACTCTATTTTAGATTCCTTTTACTTTAAAGCTAAAATGTATTATAAAGTTCTATATTCTTTTATTAGATCCTCTGTTGCTGTACCATTTAGAGTTACAATTCAATTCAATTAAATTATCAGATTTTAGAGAGTTTTTTTAACTCCCTGTCACTCTACATTAGATGCACTAATTTTACAATTAACTCTTTTTTATCCTGACAATCTACTTTAAAGCTTTAATCTAGCAGTCTTTATTTAAAGTATTTTCTTATTACTTGATACCTAAGTAATCGATATTACAAGCCTAATTTAATAATAATAACGTAAAAAGTAGGAAAACTTAAACTATAAGAGTCCTCTCATTAAATACTTGAACTAAGTATCTAAACTAAGAAAGTCTTCTTCTAAGCTAAATTTACCCTTATATTTGAAGACTTATATGGTAGTAATCAGACTTAACTATAAAGGCACAATTTCTAGGTATATAAAGCTTATTTCAACCTTAAAGATAGTTCAAACTGATATAGTTGAGTTATTAGTATTAGCATGGATTAAAGCTTTATAGTCACTCTATGTCACTAGTATGGCTTTAAGTCTGTTAAATACTTCAGCTTTAAGATGATAGAAGAAAGCTAAACAAATAGTATATTTCTTTAAAGGTTAACTATTAGTATGTGTTCTAATAGATAAGATAATAGTTTGATAGATCTTAAATGGATTTTATTCAAATCAATTTAAACTAATAAGATGAGCTAAGGAGGAGGAATCAAATAGTAAGAGAAAAGTTAATGAAATCAATACAACAAAATGATTGGAAATTAAGGATCATAGTAAACTAATCAAAATAGCATAGTTTAAGTTATTGAACCTTTGGTGAAAATATTGCTATTATCAATATTTCTCATATATAAACCTTGCAGATATCAATATCTAATTTAATAGCATTTGAATTACCAAAAAACTTGCTGATTGAAATTTAAAATTACACAGAAAAAAAGATAAACTAATAGCTTTAATATATAATAGCTCATAAATGCAAATACATTAGAGTATAGAGGGATATTGGAATCATAATAGCTAAACTGAGAAAGATATAAAATTGAAGGATTTGCTAATCCAAAAAGATAAGATATTTGAAACTCCAATAATATCAGTAAGGTTATAATAATAAACTATTACTTTATTAAAGTACTTCGGAAACAAAAAAGAACCAAATTTTTTAATTACATTAAAATTGAAGAATTATTGATATATACAGAATAAAGCAAGGGTATAAAGTATGTATAAAGTAAGTAAAAGCTTTTGCTAGAGCTTAAGCAATAAGTATATTAATTTTTTTTTAGCGAAAATACACTACTCTTTTTTCTAATGTTGCTTGAATGAACTTTATGCAAATAAATTTTTGTTGATTTTTGGTTTAATGTATTATGCTAAATAGTGGCTGCATAATCGATGCTCACACTTAAAGTTTACATTTCTTAGATTAAAACTTATCTATTTAAATATTCGTCTTCTTATAATCTATTTACACTTAAATTTTTAAAGCTAAATTTTAGCCAAATAATTCCAATTTAATTTATCCTGAATTTCCTACTAATTTGTTAATAACTTAGTTAATAATTTATTAATTATTTGCTTTGCTTCTTATGTTGCATATTTTTAATCTTCTTGCTTTTAATTTTTCTATAAATTAGGACAGATATTCATCCTAAATATTTTGAGAGGTTCATAAAATTGATTTCTGAAGCTTTATAAAATTCTTCTTATGTTTGAAATTAAGGACTTTATATAGCTTCAAATCAAGATCCTTCTCATAACTTACCTTTTACATACTTAGATTCTCTTTATGCATGAAATTTAATCACTGTCCCTTATATTAGTTCCCATTTCTATATTTCACTCAGAAAATCTTGCAGCAAAAACTATCAATTTTCACTGAAGAGCAAATATACTTTGAATAATAAGTTAAGTGCTATTAAGACTCCAGGAAGAGATAATGAGACTGAAAAAACATATTTAGAAACTTATGGAAAACTTCAACAGACAAGAAGAAATAGAATAAAAGCTCATGTTGCTAGCCTCATTACCTTTTGAAATATGCAGCAAAGTTAATTCAGCCAATCTGATAAATAAGATTATAGAGCTCGTAACGCCTCATTGGCGCGCAGCTCTTTAATAAAGATTTTTAAAATAATTTTTTTTCTGAAATCTTCCACAGTGCTAGCATCCTTTATAAGTCACTTCTTCTATAGGGAGGGATCGGTATGCTCCCTAAGAGACCTTAGTATCTGGCATCTTTCATCAATAATGCTATTTGATGCTTCTTTAGTCTTTGTCTTCTCTCTTGGCTCCTACCAAGGTTCTTGTTCGGTTCTTCACCCATGGGTACTTTCTGGTACCAGAGTTTAAGTCAATGTCAGTTGGAGGATTGCTCTTCCTTATTTATTTATATATAGTAATAACCGAAAAAGAAAAGCAATAGATAATTATATAGAGTAACAAATTGAAAAACAGCAATAATTTTAATAATAATAATATGAACTAAAAGTCAAGTGTTTGGAGTTCCCTTGGCTTCCAATCAGTTTCGCTCCGCCATTTTTTTATACGTGGATGTATACCACGACCTCTTTTTGTATGGTGGAGGCTACCACGGATGATTTTCGGTGTTTCTTATATTCGATTTCTGGCTGTATATACCAGTTTTAGTTAATCATAATTTGTTAATATTCTTCGCATTCTTTTTTCTTCTGATATTTTGAATTTTTTTCATTCTAGACATTGCCGCAAAATGTGATTATCTTAATTGCAGTATCAACATTTATTTTTTCGATTTTGCACATATATATTTTAAGAGAATTTTTATTCAATTTTTTCAATTCTCTTTATTATACTTGTATCTAGAGTTAAATCATTTTAATTATTTTTTTCTTATTTTTAGAAAGGAGCATTTTCAATTACCATTTTTTGAGCTTATTTAAAGTTTGATTAAGACTATTCTTATAGCTACTATTCTGTAACCAAATTGTTTTAGATTAGTTGCCGTCTTAATATCAGTAGTTCGTTGTTTTTGTCATCTATATTATTCACAAGTACTCTGATTTTTTATCCTTGATTATAGATAACTTCCTCATATCTAGATATTTACTTCCTCATTTTTTGTAGTAGATCTTACAGTTGTGGGTCATTTTTCAGATTTAGATTCGTTCATTTCAACTGCTCCAATCATAATTTTTCCTTCAGGTGAAGAACTTGAATGCTCTTGCTTTAGTTACTTTTTCAATAATTCTCTAGAGGCTTTCTTTTTAGCGTTTTTAATTTGGTTTCTTGAAAGTCGAATGTTTTGCTCCATTTTTTCCTCTATATAAGGAAAATAAAATATGATATTTAAAATGAAAATATAATCAAAACTGATAAAAATCAACTTTATTTGATAATAAGTGCTTAGATTATAAAAAATGGGAAATTACATTAACAACAATAAAAGAGAGACAATCAAAGAAAAAAAACGTAGCTAAGGTATAAAAAACTGAAATGATGGATGTAAATACTAAAGGTGATGGATACAAGATTTAAGAGAAGGTAAAGGAATATTGCTTTATCCAGAAGAAGATACTTATGATGGAGAATGATTAGATGATAAGAAACATGGATAAGGTGTATATAAATGAAAAGATGGACGTAAATATGAAGGGCAATGAATATAAGATATAAAATAAGGCAAAGGAATAATGTACTTCCAAAATGGAGATATTTACGAAGGAGATTGATTAAATGATAAAAAAAATGGATAAGGTACATATAAATGAAAAAATGGAGATAAATATGTAGGATAATGAAAAGAAAGTTTAAGAGAAGGCAAAGGAATAATGTATTTTACAAATGGAGATATTTTTGAAGGAGAATGATTAGAAGATAAAAGAAATGGAGAAGGCACATATAAATGAAAAGATGGAAAAATATATGTAGGATAATGAAAAGAAAGTTTAAGAGAAGGCAAAGGAATAATGTATTTTACAAATGGAGATATTTTTGAAGGAGAATGATTAGAAGATAAAAAACATGGATAAGGTATTTATAAATGAAAAGATGGACGTAAATATGAAGGATATTATATAGAAGGATTTAAATAAGGTAATGGAGTAATGCATTACTAAAATGGAGATACTTATGATGGATATTGGAAAAAAGATAGTTGGGACGGATAAGGTATATATAAATGGAATAATGGACGTAAATATGAAGGATAATATAAAGAGAACTTAAAAGAAGGAAAAGGAATAATGTATTTTACAAATGGAGATATTTATGAAGGTGAATGGTTAAATGATAAAAGACATGGATAAAGTAAGTATAAGTGAAAAGATGGATAAAAATTTGAAGGATAATACAGAGAAGATTTAAAAGAAGGTAAAGGAGTAATGCATTATTAAAATGGAGATATCTATGAAGGAGAATGGATAAAAGACAAAAGAAATGGGTAAGGTACATATAAATGGAAAGATGGATAAAAATATGAAGGATAATACATAGAAAATTTAAAAGAAGGAATAGGAAAAATGTATTACACAAATGGAGATATTTATGAAGGTGATTGGTTAAAAGAAAAATGACACGGATAAGGTATCTACAAATTAAAAGATGGAAGTAAATATTAAGGTCAATGATTAGAAGGTTTTAAATAGGGTAAAGGAATTATGTACTATTAAAATGGAGATTATTTTGAAGGAGAATGATTAGAAGATAAAAGAAATGGATAAGGTATTTACAAATGAAAAGATGGAGATATATATGAAGGATAATGATAACTAGATTAAGTTTTAGGAAAATAATCAAAATTAGAATTCTTTGATGGAGCATTTTTTGATTCTTTTTATTTCTAAATGCATTAAAATAAAAACTAAATTTTCAATTAATAATAAGATATTATTAAGAATTAAGGCTTCAAAAGATTAGACTTATAGTAAGAGGGATAAAACTAATAATGACTTATATAATAAAGTTAAAATATCCTTAATAATATACTTAGTTTTCTTAACTTAAAGGATATTTGTACTTTATAAAAAACTAGTAGCTTCTTCTACTGCTATAGTTATAAATTCTAAGCTGTAAAAATTAAATATTTTAAAGGAACTTAAGATAGAATAGAAAGCAAAATAAAATGAATAATGAAATAAATATAGAATTAAGATATAATAAAGCTAGTCATTGATTTGAATAACTTATCTCAAAACTTGATAGATTAATTATAAGTTAAACTATATTATAGCATTCTATTTAGATAATGAACTAACCTTAAATAAGGGAAAAAGGATTAATTATCAGATTTTACTCTTTTAAGCTATAACAAGATCTTTATTCTTTCTTCCTTTTTGCCTTATTAGAATTTAAAAAGATTAACACTTCAAGGATGTTTCAAAGATGATGATTTATATTTTATCGAGATGTTAACTAATCTTGAATCTTTAGATTTAAATTCTATTAGAAGATATTAATAAGACTAAGGACTTAGTGGATAATTTTTATCTAAATATTGTATGCACTTAAATAAACTTAAAAGTATAAAAATTAAAAGTGATTAGCTTTAGTAAGTATTTATAAAAGAATATTTGGAATAAAAAGGAAAATTTATTTAGTAGCTTGATATTAAGGAAACTTAAACCTAACAATTTACTTACTTATGTCCTAACTTAACTGCTATTGATACTTAAATCCATGGTTCGGCATAGTAAATTCTAGATAAAGGAATAAATCTAGAAATTTAGAGTTTAGAGTTAGAAGGAAATTTCGTTTCTGAATGTTTTTAGTAGTGCTTAAAAGGTAAATATGCTAGACTTAATAAAGTAAGTATACAAAACTGTGATAGTTTTAGTGATTAAAATTTGTAGATTCTTTTATAAAATGCAAATAACATCTAGTCACTTAAATTAAAAAGTTTAGTACAACTTACTAATTCTTCTCTAAGATAAATAGGTAATTATGGATAGAACTATCAATAAATCAGTCTAATTGATTTAAATCAAATAACACAAGAAACTTTAATTTTAATTTTATTCGAATGTAAAAAATTAAAGTAAGTAGAACTTGATAAGTTAAGTCAAATCAATGTAGAAGTCTTGTAAGTGATGAAACAAAATAGTCCATATTTACAAAGTTTAAAACTAAGAAACTTATCATTATAAGGGAATGAAAATAGATTAGATGAGATATTATAAATTAGCTAATTAAGATTCTTACAGCTTAATAATTTAAGCTTAAATGATTAAGATATTGCTAAAATATTAAAAAAAGCAACAAGATTATAAACTTTAGATTTATCTGAAAATCAAATCTCAAGAGAAATATTTTCAATAAATGATGAAAATAGCTAACCTTATCCTATTTATAAAAGTTTAAAGATTTTAAAGGTAAGTTATTAGAAATACTAATTTTAAGAATAGCTATGGATACTAAAGAAGAATTATAGAAAAATAAAAATCTTTAATGGAGATAAAGAGATATATGATTTTACTGAAGATCTTGATTTTATTTTGTGAGATTTGATTTAAGAACTAGTAAAACTCTATAATTATTATTTAATAAATAAATAAATAAATAAATATAATTATTTTTATAAACAAATTATAAATTATTATTAAAGTATACTTTTTAAAAAGTATTCTAATAATCTTCATAATATTTTTTAAGATACTAATGTGAATTGATTTGAAAAAGTCAGATATATTCTATTTTCAATCTTGATTTTAAGAATTGCAAAATTTTTTTAATCTAATTCGTTCTTAAATATTTCTTCAGTTTTATTTTTTCTTTCAAAGTAAAATTGATATCTAATATCTTTACTTTTTATTCTTAAATTTAATAAATATATAAATATTAGTTTTGTAGCTTTTTATTTATTTTTCTAGAATGGAAAATTATTCTTATGTAATCTATTTTTTCTTTTTGAAAAATCTTTTACTTATAACTCTTTTTAAGGAACTTTTATTTAGGTATTTATTCGAAATTTTCGTTTTTTGTTTTTCAAATAATTAAGATTTACCTAAAACTGATTTATGAAGATTAGTATGTATTAGAACATGTTTATCTTAAGAATTACTAAAAGTAGTACTAATAAGCTTTTTTACTAATAATTGATTTGCTTCTTATAGTTAAATAAAGCTTTATAAGCAATAGATACGCTTACACCATAGAATGCTATTATCAAAATTCGTTGAATTACTTTTTCTCTATTTTTAGTATCTCAAAAATAATTTACGCTTCTAATCCACTAGAGTATAATATAATGCATAAAAATATTTATACGCATACACTTTCAAAAATGATGCTACTATTATAAAATCATTTTTATTTCTAATTTTAGAGTTTAAAATTTTTATTTATTAGAAGAATTTATTACTCTAGATGGATAGTTTACTAGAAAGTTTTAAGTTTAAAGAAATAGTAAAAGCATTTTATTTATAAAGAAGAAAAGATAAAGAAAAGATTGGATATTATAGAAGAAAAATGAATATAAATACATATTAATGCTAATATTTAAACTATAAAGATTTTTGAATATCTTTAATTGTAAGAATTTCTTTTTCCAATTAAAGACATTTAAATTTAAAAGTTTCATCACATCACTTCATCTTCATCAGCATTTCTTATCTATACGTTTCTGATTGTTCATTCTCTTATATTTTAAATAGCTCCATTCTTCGATCAAGTGCAATCGATGAAATATTTTGATTTACAAATCTAACTCTACTGCTTGATTGTTAGGAAACATATTTATATAATCTTAATCATAAAGAATAAAATGTTTTATTTCAATTCCCAATCTTATATTATAGTCATTCCCTTATGCCTGAATAGTAGTTACATTCCTTATATGCTCAAAGGTGTCATAATCTCCACAGATACAGTGAGGACTATCAATAGGGTAATAACGGTCTTAAAGATCTTTTCGGAAATTGAATGATTGGATTCTGAGCTTATAAATACTTATAATTTCTCTTCTATATGATTAGTTCAGTTTAGTATAGTTAATTCCTGGAAATTAATATAGATTTTTAAATTATTCAGTATATTTTTAGCAGTAGGCATACTATTAAATCTTTAGGTTGTATTTGTATAAAATTTATGCTAAATTTACATTTTTAAATGCTTAGTAAATGATTTTAAAATGCAATTATGTTCTGAGTTTTCCAATTAAATATTATAATGTGCACCATGCTTTTTAAGTCGTCAAAATACTGATATCTTTCTTTCCAATTATTTTAGAAAAGCTTACCTATTGTTGAATGTGGATAATCAATACTTTCTCTTCTTATTTTGTAAAAAAATTAAAAGAATCTCAGAGCCATAATGTACTTTAAGGGCATTCAATTCAGATCAATTAAAACGATTCGTTAAATGTAGATTCTGATGATTAGAATGCTTTCCTTGAGATGAATCGTATACTTAATTCTATTTTGTTCGTTACAGCAGAGATTCCTTTTTATATGCTTTAAGGCACTAGCTCGCCTCCATATCCAGCTTTTAGAAGAGTGAAAAGTCTACACAAAGTTTTGAAATGCCAATGAGTCACATTTTTATACCTAAGCGGTGAAAATACAACTTTTTTCATAGCAGTTAAATACCTAAAGGCCGTTTCCTTACAGTGATTTTTCAAATTTCTTTTTAAGTACAGAAGAACTTCCAAATATGTGACTTATTATTTTTAAATGATTGATTAATCACCAATCTTCAGATTTAAATATAATTTGTTGCTTTTATTCCTTTTTTAAATTAGATAGCTTCGAACTTAGGTATATTTATCTTTAAATGGGTTCAAGTAAAAACTCTATTCATTTCGTCTATTAAGATTTTCATTTTTTTTGTTTTGATAAAAGAAAAAGAATTACGATGTTATAAATAAATAAATTTGATTATAGAGTGCGTAGTACTCTCGTTGATGCGCTGCTCTTAAAAAAAAATGTTTCATACTGACAAGAATGTTTCTTACTGATAAAATTATCAGATACTGATAAACCTTGTTCAATACTGGTATATTTATTCAGTACTGATAAAAATGTTCAATATTGATATAATTTTAGAATACTCGTAATCTTTAATACTTGTTTGAGGTACAAGGACATGGCAGGATTGTGTCTCATTGCATCACCAAAGCAGAGGAAGACATAAAGTCGATTATGGGTACTTAGTTTCCCCAACCTCTGATGAAGATGACCTTGTTGTTCACCTTCGAACAACTATGGCGGTTTTAAAAAATAATATATAATTAAATAGAGCTAATACAGGTCCATGTGAACTTTCCTGCATAGCTCCATTGCTATATTAAAGTTATCTAGAATTCTTTCCATCTATGAGAAATGATGAACTAAGATTTTCGTAGAAAGATTCAAATGCTTTAATAAACTCCAACGGTAATTTAACTCTTTTTAGTTAATTGAATAGTAATCTTCTCTAAATGGAATCAAAAGATTTTTCAATGACTATTAAAGTGGCTATTAAATTAGTTTTTCCTTAAGCTTATTTTTAGAATATATCTATTTTTATTAGATCACCCAGATCTACTAAGTTGCTTATCTTTTCTTCTTGAATCCCATTTGACTTGGATGTATTAAGTTTCCTTAGTAGATTATATTGTATTATCTTTTCGTTAGAGCTTTATTATATAAATTCAATATAGTATTGATAAGTGAAATTGGACACCAATTTGCTCATTCATCTTTATTTCCTTTTTTAAATATTGGAATTATGACTGAATTGTTAAGCTCATCAGGTATTCTCCCAAGTCTAAGTTAATACTAAATAAGAATGCTATAAAGCACTCATAATTTAGTTTGCTACTTATAGAAAGTATTTCTGAACACACTATCAAATATTATGAAAAATATGTGACACAATCCAGTGTATTTCTACTAATAATTCATTTTTAATCCCTAAACTTCTACATTATTTGAAACCTTTTTATTTTACTGTTCTTTTCTTGTATAATACTTCTTACTGATAGAAAGATATCTGAATTGTAGATTAAACAATAAAGATCTGGGATATCCAGATTGATAAATGTGATCGAACTTTTACTGAGCATTCATCTTTTAGGGATCAGAATCTTATCCCTGAATAATAAATATATAATATCTGAATTTAGTGATTATTAAATTAAAATACGGAACTTCTTTACTGGATATTGTATTAGATCATTAATTGGACATAAAATATTGTACATAATATTCAACTTAGTAATGATTCAAGTGTTGTATTTCTGTTTCTTATGACAGAATAATCAAAACATTGAATTTTTCAATAGGGAGAGGCATATAGACTCTTTAAGGACATACCAAAATAATTGAATGTATAACATTTAGCAGATACAACAAATTAATTTTATCTGGTGCTTCTGACAATACAGTGAGGAAGTGGAAAATAATGAGTTGAGAGGAGTCAAATTCATTTAAGGTTAATTATTTTTCAATTTAAGTAGTAAATTATTTAAAATATGCAAAACAATTAAACAATTATTTTATTTTTTAAGTATTTAGCATAAAATTATTAAAGAATATTATATTTATTTATAATATGTCAAAGTATATAAAACTTAAAATATCTAATTATATTATCTAAAGTTATTTAAAGTATAAATCTATTATATTTCAACTTTTCAATAAAAGTATTAATTTACTAATTAATTAAACTAATTTCTAAGATTTTATTTTAAATTTAAGTATTTTTTATAATATAAAAATTTAAAAACTTTTTAGATCTTTTTTACTTAAAGTTTTATACTATAGGATATTTTTAGGATAGACTGATTTAACTTCTGAAAGTAATTATAATTTAATTTTATCTTGCTTTAAAACCATTTTGATAAAATTTATTATTTTTTATAAAAAGATTAAGCTAAATTTTTTTTAATGCTAATGATTTATTTTGAAAAATTAATTTTTATAAAGTTTTGTTTCAAAAATAAGTATTAAATATTTAATTTTTAAAAGCCTTTTAAATAGATGTAAACTAAGCAATAAAAAATAACAATTTTAGGATTATAAATTAAAAATAAATTAAAAATTTGCTTTTTTTAAAGGTAAATACGTAAGTTTAAATTATTTGACTTTATCCTTTTTATAAAATGAAATAAGAAAGTATTTATTTTCCAAGATAAATAATAGACTTTCTTTTCATTAATATCTAGAAAAAAAAATTTTAATACTATGATTAAGTGTAGCTATTATAGACCTTTACAATATTGATCTGCAGAATTTCTAGAATATTAACCGTCTTAAAATTTTGCTAAATATATAAGAGACAAAATACAATAATATTTTTATAATGCAGCTACTAAAATATTTATGAGAATGAAAGCAATTTAAAATATAAACCACGCAATTTAATAATCTTTAAATATTTCCACTAATTACTTATACGAAGTTAAGCAAATAGCTAGACGAAAATTATCAGTATATATAAACTTAAAGCTTAATCCTATAGTTTAAGGAAGAATTAAATCTTCACTATCCTATTGATAATCCCTATTGTATGTGTGGAGAATATGAGGCTTTGAGTATATTTTCAAATGTATATACTATTCTAATATAAGGGATTTACTATCGGAAAAATTCGGGAATTATGACTTAAGGTGACTCATACTAAACGATAAAGAATATGAATATATATTTTGAAGATTTAAATTGGAGTGTTAACATTTATAAATCAAAATATTTCTAAAAAAGATAATAACAAGAAGACTTGAGATTTTAGAAATGGAAAAACTAAAAGGAAGAAGTTTTAGATGAGTAGAAAATAGGAATTGAAGGGAAATTATGAGATAAAGACAAGATTAAAACACAATTTAAACACATTTACTAACATCTATAATTGAAGGAAGCATTTCTTACAATCAAATACATCAAAACTATTTTAGTTTAAATTAAGTTTATTTTATAGTTTAAAAATAGAAAATTTACTCAAGAGACAGGATTAATCTTCTTCATTAAAAATTTGATATAATAATCTACATAAACAAAATCTTATCAGGTACTTAATTTAAAATCCAGTAAAAGAAAACAGTTAAATATTTCACTATTACTATAACTAGTTTCTTTAACTATTCTTACATATATTTTTAATAACTATAATATTTCTAAACAATTGAATTTAAGATAAAATGATTTATAATTTTAATTTAGTATTTTACTATAAAAATAACTATTTTTAATTAGAAGCAAAATTTTAGAAGCTTCATACTATACAAAAAATGTAAGTAGCATTTTAAAGTTTTAATCCTTATTAAATATTAAGGTTATTGTTTTCTACGTAAAAATATCAGAATTTTGCTTTTAAATTTTAATTAAATAATTATAAGTAAACTTTATTTAACAGAATATAGATAAAATAGTAATTAATTGCTATAAATTTATGATATCAAAAGTAAGCTAATTACTGATTTAAATCTTATTTTATATATTTTTATTTAAACTTATTTGTCAAGAAAATTATAGATAAGTTTTAAAGTTAATTTCCTAACCACGAATCACAAATCCAAATCAAGATCTTCAGCATTAAATTCTATTTCTTCATCTCCATTAAATATTCTTATTTTTCTATATTTCTCCTTTATTCTTCTAAACTATTCTTAAAAAAAGAAATTCCAAAAAGTTACCTTTAAAATTCTTAAATGCTTATAAACAGGAAAAGGCTAGTTATTTCCATCATTTGTAGGAAATGTTTCGCTATAAATTTAATTTTAACATAAATCTAAATATTATAGTCTAGTTGCTCTTTATAAAATGCTAGCGATATCTTAATCATTTAAGTTTAAATTATTAAGTTATAAGTAATTCATTAGGGTAAATTGTAATATCTCATCTATTCAATTTTCATTCCTTTGTAATTTTAAGTTTCTTAGTTTTAAAACTTGTAAATATAAGATATTTTATTTCATCACTTGGAATATTTCTACATTTATTTGACTTAACTTATCAAGTTCTACTTACTTTAATCTTTTACACTCTTAGAAAATAAAAATTAAAGTTTAAGATGTTATTTGATTTAAGTCAATTAGACTGATTTATTGATAATTCTATCCATAATTGCCTATTTATCTTAGAGAAGAATTAGTAAGTTTTACTAAACTTTTTAATGTAAGTGACTAGATGTTATTTGCATTTTATAAAAGAATCTACAAATTTTAATCACTAAAACTATCACAGTTTTATATACTTACTTTATTAAGTCTAGCATATTTACCTTATAAGCACTACTAAAATGATTTACTATTAAAATTTCCTTCTAACTCTAAACTTTAAATGTTTGGATTTATTCCTTTTTCTAAGATTGATTATGGTGAGGCATGAATTTAAGTATCAATAACAGTTAAGTTAGGACAT
Source organism: Loxodes magnus (assembly GCA_946699065.1). Classification (NCBI taxonomy): domain Eukaryota; phylum Ciliophora; class Karyorelictea; order Loxodida; family Loxodidae; genus Loxodes; species Loxodes magnus. Next base: position 159,356 of record CAMPDV010000316.1, read on the forward strand.
AAGTAAGTAAATTGGTATGTTTAGGTTTCATTAATATTAAGCTACTAAATAAGTTTTCCTTTTTATTCCAAATAAGCTTTTATAAATTCTTATTAAAGTCAATTACTTTATATTTTAAGTACTTTAAGTTTATTTAAATGCATACAATACATAGTTAAAAATTATCCATTAGGCTCTTAATCGTGATATCTCTTACTTTTAGAATTTAAATCTATTGATTCAAGATTAGTTAGCATCTCAATGAAATATAAATCATCATCATTAAAACATCCTTGAAGTGTTAAGTTTTTTAAGTTCTAATAAGGTAAAAAAGTAGAAAGTATGAAAGTTTTATTATAACTTAAAAGAGAAAAGTCTGATAATAAATCTTTTTTTCCTTATTTAAGGTTAGTTCATTGCCTATATAGAATACTATAATATAGCTTATTTTATAATTAATCTATCAAATTTTGAGATAGGTTATTTAAATCAATGACTAGCTTTATTATATCTTAGTTCTATATTTATTTTATTATTCAATTTATTTTGTTTTCTATTCTATCTTTAGTTCTATTAAAAAGATTAACTTTCATAACTTAGAATTTATAACTATAGGAGTAGAAGAAGTTGTTAGTCATTTATAAATTACAAATATCCTTTAAGCTTAGAAAACTAAATACATTATTAAGGAAGTTTTAACTTTGCTATATAAGTAATTTTAACTTTTTCATTCTGACTTTCTTGATGAGTCACAACCTTTTAAATTTAGATTAAAATAAAAATTTTATTCTTAGTTGAGAATTTATTTTATATTTCTATTCATTTTAAAATAAAAAGAGTCAAAATATATTCCATCAGTGAAATATAATATTGATTACTTTCCTAAAAATTAGTCTAATTATCATTTTCCTTCATATATATATCCATCTTTTCATTTATACATACCTTATCCATGCATTTTATCTTTTAATCATTCTCCTTCATAAATATCTCCATTAGAATAATGCATTAATGTTTTATTATCCCTTTGATTTTGCATTAATTGTCCTTCAAACTTATATCAATCTTTTGGATTGGATGTTCCTTGTCCATATCTTTTATCTTTTAACAAATTTTCTTAGCAAATATTTTCTCTTGAAATAAACAAAATTCCTTTACCTTCTCTTTAATCTTCTTTTCAATATCCTTCATATTTTGAGTTATCTTTTCATTTGTATTTTCCGTATCCATTTTTTTAATTTTTTTTCCATTCTCCTTCATAAATATCTCCATTTGGATAATATATTATTCCTTTACCTTATCTTTAATTTGCTACATATTATCCTTCATACTTAAGTCCATCTTTTCATTGATATATGCCTTATCCATGCATTTTATCTTTTAATCATTCTCCTTCGTAAATATTTCCATCTCAATTTTTATATGATCCTTTACCTTATCTATAATCTTCTATTCATTATCCTTCGTAATAACGACCATCTTTTCATTTATACATACCTTATCCATGCATTTTATCTTTTAATCATCCTCCTTCATAAATATCTCCATTTGGATAATGTATTATTCCTTTTCCTTCTCTTTAATTTACTATATATTATCCTTCATATCTATGTCCATCTTTTCATATATATATTCCTTATCCATGCCTATTATCTGAGTCTCAATCTCCTTCATAAGTATTTCCACTTGAATAAGACATTATTCCTTTACCTTTTCTTAAGTCATTTACTCATTGTCCTTCATATTTACTCCCATCTTTTCATTTAAATGTACCTTATCCATGCTTTTTATCTTTTAATCAACCTCCTTCATAAGTATCTTCATTTAAATATTTCATTATTCCTTTACCTTATTTTAAATTTTCTATAAATTACCCTTCGTAATTTTGTTAATCTTTTCATTTATATATTCCTTATCCATTCATTTTGTCTTTTATTCATTCTCCTTCATAAATTTCTCCATTAGAGTAATTCATTATTCCTTTACCTTCTCTTTAATCTTCGACTCATTGTCCTTCATATTTACCTCCATCTTTTCATTTATATATACCTTATCCATGTCTTTTATTTTTTATTCAATCTCCTTCATAAATATCTCCACTTGAATATTACATTATTCCTTTACCTTCTCTTTAATCTTCGATTCATTATCCTTCATATTTACGTCCATCTTTTCATTTATATATACCTTATCCATGCATTTTGTCTTTTATTCATTCTCCTTCATAAATTTCTCCATTAGAGTAATTCATTATTCCTTTACCTTCTTTTTAATCTTCGACTCATTATCCTTCATATTTACGTCCATCTTTTCATTTATATATACCTTATCCATGTCTTTTATTTTTTAATCAATCTCCTTCATAAATATCCCCACTTGAATATTACATTATTCCTTTACCTTATTTTTTATTTTCTACTCATTCTCCTTCATATTTACCTCCATTTTTTCATTTATATATACCTCATCCATGCATTTTTCCATTAAGTCATTTTCCTTGATAGTTTTTGGATCTCTTTCGCATTTTTTTGATAGTTTGATAATTTAGTATTTGAAGCATTGATTATATCAGTTTTGTTCATATTTGTTTAAATTAGTTTAATTTTGATTGTATTTTCTCTTTATTCTTATCAATATTTTATCTTTCTTTTTGCTTTTATTAGACATAATATAGTAATCTTTTGCTTATTGATAAGTTTTATATTTTCGTGCTATCTACTAACAATATTTAATTTAGTTTCATATGAAATCTCAATTTAAAGTTAGATTAAATAAGACCAAAAGATTTCCTAAAGGTATTATGATTGTGGTCTTAAAGCAAGAGAGAGTAGAGGATAAATAAGGAAGACAATTAATGGTAGGTTTATTTTAGCGAATATTAGCTATTAGTGTAGATTTTCTTTATAGTTATAAAGCTTTGTTCTTAATATTTATTTCAGTTTTTATTAAATATTCTTTAAAACCGCCATAGTTGTTCGAAGGTGAACAACAAGGTCATCTTCATCAGAGGTTGGGGAAGTTAAGTACCCATAATCGACGTTATGTCTTCCTCTGCTTTGGTTTGGCCTCGAGACATAAGATTCTTAGACCTTCGACGTTGGCTTGACTTGGTTTCGTTTATTTTTAATACTGGAACGAAAAAGAAGTAATATTGCGAGCTTCATCAGAGGTGGGGAATTTAAGTACCCATAATTGACACATATCGTCCTCTGCTTTGGTGATGCAACGAGACACAATCCTACCATGTCCTTGGACCTCCAGCAAGTATTAAAGATTACGAGTATTCTAAAATTATATCAGTATTGAACATTTTTATCAGTACTGAATAAATATACCAGTATTGAACAAGGTTTATCAGTATCTGATAATTTTATCAGTAAGAAACATTCTTGTCAGTATGAAACATTTTTTTTAAAGAGCTGCGCACCAACGAGAGTGCTACGCGCTCTATAATCAAATTTATTTATTTATATGTTTACATCTTTAGTTAATTATAATTTTTTTAAATTCCTTTATAAGGCCTTGCAGAGCTTCATATTATTAAATATGTAAAAGCTATCTAAGTCTCCTCAGATGCAAATCTCAGAGTGGTTAATTTTGAAGTTTGTTTATTATAAGTCATATTAGAAACGATAAAAAAAAGGTACTTAATTTGTATATAGAAATTATTTTCATAATCATAAATTTATTTAATAAGAAAAGCAATATCAAAGTAAGGATTTGCTTAAGTTTCTGCCCAAATTTAAATAAATTTTAAATATCTCATAATTGAGTAGTATTCAAAAGATAGTCAACTCAAGTTTATGAAACATGATTTTCAATAATAAGTTTGGGTTTTAAAATGCACATCTTGAAATTTCTTTAACTATTGTGTAAATCTTTCTATATTTTTAAAATGCCAAGTATAATCGTTCATAGAATAACTTCTATGCCATATTCTGCTTTAGGGAGTTAATAAACTTGAAAATCTAATTGAATATTTGAGGAGTGATATTCTTATATTTTGGCAAATTTAATATGGATCCATTTACAACTTTTTTATATTGTTAGATTATTTCTTAGTAATGGACTTTATAGTATTCGTTTTAATGGAAAGTATTATTTAAGCAAACTAAATTCTTAGATATTTTAATTTCTTAATTGTTTAACTTATTTTAACATTAATGTCTTTTCTCTTAATTCTTTCTTCTTAAACAAATATGCTCACTTTACTAAATTAATTTTCAATTTTACTCTTCTAATCCCTTTGTATGTTTCTTTAATAAGAACAAGAAATAACTTTAAAAAATATTAATGAGATGAAGTTAACGATATGAATTATATACTTCAATTTAAGTAAATTCATAAATCAAGCATCGCTTCTTTTATCTTCAATCATTTACCGTTGCTTCTTGTGCTTTTTGTTGTTCTTCTTTAGAATCTGATTAATTGCTTGTGTTTTGTCCAACAACAATTTCAATTTTTTTGGTAGATTCCTGCAAAAATCTTTATTTGAAGGTCTGATCCGTTTAATTATGATAAGTGACTGTTAATTTATGCAGACTTGGTAATAAACTATTAATTTTTTCAATTTTAAGCCAGAAAAGCAATTGGAATAATTTCAAAGTAGGTAATATAGAATGCACATTAAAGAAGACATGCTTAAATGAGTCTTTACCTCTTGTATGGATAGGGTAGTTTTTCACAGAATAATGAAGAGAAATGAATCTTATTGAAAATTGAATTAGAGTTAGTAGATCGAAAATATACATCAAAGAATCCAATGTAATATTAATCTAAAAATCAAAGAAGATAATTGATCTTATAACGAAAGGTTAGTTTAGCGAAAATACAAATCAAGATCGTAATTCATAAAAAACTGATAGATAATTATAATGATTATAGGTTCAATGTAATAATTTAATTAAAAAAGCAATCAAAAGGAAAAATATTATTATTATGAATTAAGTGTTGGTTTAGCTTTCTCTGGAATCTCAACTAGGTACAACCGCTATTTTCTTAACGAAAATGAATACTACGACTATCTTGATTAAGTAGAAAGTTACCACGATTGATTCTCAGTTGATCCTACGAGTATTTTCAATTATAGTCTCCTTTGATGTAATCCATAATTTGTTAATCTAGGTTCATATTACTTTTTATTACTTTTCATTCAGTTCTCTTCAGGTAATACATTTTCTTAATAAATGAAATTTGATTTACAATATTAACGCTTTATTTCATGTCTATATTAATTTTCGTAAATATCCTGTTTTTATCTTTTCTATTCTTTTAATTAAATCCCGATCTTAGACTTTTAACTCTAGGATTTCTTCTTTTTTATTAAATTTTTCTAATTTTTGCTAATTCCATTGATAAGCCATTTGTTAAGTTTGATTATGATTACCTTCGTAGCTATTTTTCAGCTACTAATTGATTTTATATTAGTTATTTTCTTAAAATCGTTAATTCATTATTTTAGAATTAATATTACTGATTAGTTCTCTTATTTAGAAGCTTTGATTATAAATAGTTTCTGTTTATCGGGAAAATTTAGTCTTCCTTTGTTCTATTTAGTTTTCAAATCTTTACTGATGATTTTTCTTATATTCTTCTGCTTGTACTGTTCCATCAGTCACTTAACATTGAGAAGAGGAGCTAGATTTTGATGTAATCTTCTACTTTTAGTTTTCTTTAGCTTCTTTCTTCTTTGCTCTTCTATTTTAGTTTCTAGAAAGGTAAATCTACAATTCCATTATTACCTGCAATTTTTAATTTTTTAAATATTATTTAGAATTTTTAACGAAAAATATGAAATTAAAGGAGAAAAATATGTACAAAACTGATAAAAATCCTATTAATGAAATAATATCTGCTAAAATAATAAAAAATGGAAAATCGTATGAAAAACTACGAAGGAGAAAGACTTAATGGAAAAATGCATGGACAAGGTATATGCGAATGATAAAATGGATAAAAATATATAGGATAGTTTATACAAGATTAAAGAGAAGGTAAAGGAATTATGTATTACTCTAATGGAGATACTTATGAAGGAGAATGGATAAAAGGTAAACATCACGGTTAAGGTATATACAAATGGAACTTTGGAAATAAGTATGAAGGATAATTTATAAAAGGTTTAAAAGAAGGTAAAGGAATAATGTATTATTCAAATGGAGATACTTATGAAGGAGAATGAATAAAAGATAAACACCATGGATAAGGTACATACAAATAAAACTCTGGAAATAAGTATGAAGGATAATTTATAAAAGGCTTAAAAGAAAGCAAAGGAATAATGTATTATTCAAATGGAGATACTTATGAAGGAGAATGATTAAAAGATAGAAGACATGGGTGGGGTGTTTAAAAATGAAAGTCTGGACATATTTATGAAGGATAATGATTCGAAAATTTAAGAGAAGGCAAAGGAATAATGTGTTTAACAGATGGAGATATTTATGAAGGAGAATGATTAAAAGATAAAAGATAAGGATATGGTATATAAGAATTTCAGGATGGAAGTATTTATAAAGGTTAATGAATAGAAAACTAAAAATAAGGTAAAGGAATATTGTTCTCATCAGATGGAGTGACCTATGAAGGAGAATGATTTAATGGAAGAATACATGGTTTAGGTACATTCAAATGAAAAAATGGAGATAAATATGAAGGATAATGAATAGAAAATTAAAGAGAAGGTAAAGGAATAATGTAGTATTCAAATGAATACATTTATGAAGGAGGTTGATTAAGAGATAAACCACATGGATTAGGTATATAAAAATGAAAAGATGGAAGAAAATATGAAGGATAGGTTTTTGAAGGCGAAAGTAAAGGCAAAGGTATAATGTATTATAAAAACGGAGATATTTATGTAGGAGATTGATAAAAGGGTTTAAAACATGGATAAGGTACATATAAATGAAAAGATGGAAATAAATATGAAGGACAATGATAATCAGATATAATTTTAAGAAAATAGTCGATATTACATTTCATCGATGGAGTGTTTTTTGATTCTTGTTATTTCAAAATGGACAAAAATAAAAGTTAAATTCACTACTAGTAATAAGATTCTATTAGAAGTTAAGGCATAATTAGAAAATTAGAATGAAAAAGTTAAAAATTACTTATATAGCAAAGTTAAAACTTCCTTAATAATATATTTAGTTTTCTAAGCTTAAAGGATATTTGTAATTTATAAATGACTAACAACTTCTTCTACTCCTATTGTTATAAATTCTAAATTATAAAAATTAAAGATTTTAATAGAACTAAAGATAGAATAGAAAACAAAATAAATTGAATAATAAAATAAATATAGAACTAAGATATAATAAAGCTAGTCATTGATTTAAATAACCTATCTCAAAATTTGATAGATTAATTATAAAATAAGCTATATTATAGTATTCTATATAGGCAATGAACTAACCTTAAATAAGGAAAAAAAGATTTATTATCAGACTTTTCTCTTTTAAGTTATAATAAAACTTTCATACTTTCTACTTTTTTACCTTATTAGAACTTAAAAAACTTAACACTTCAAGGATGTTTTAATGATGATGATTTATATTTCATTGAGATGCTAAGTAATCTTGAATCAATAGATTTAAATTCTAAAAGTAAGAGATATCACGATTAAGAGCCTAATGGATAATTTTTAACTATGTATTGTATGCATTTAAATAAACTTAAAGTACTTAAAATATAAAGTAATTGACTTTAATAAGAATTTATAAAAGCTTATTTGGAATAAAAAGGAAAACTTATTTAGTAGCTTAATATTAATGAAGCCTAAACATACCAATTTACTTACTTATGTCCTAACTTAACTGTTATTGATACTTAAATTCATGGTTCACCATAGTAAATTCTAGAAAAAGGAATAAATCCAAACATTTAAAGTTTAGAGTTAGAAGGAAATTTTAATAGTAAATCATTTTAGTAGTGCTTATAAGGTAAATATGATAGACTTATTAAAGTAAGTATATAAAACTGTGATAGTTTTAGTGATTAAAATTTGTAGATTCTTTTATAAAATGCAAATAACATCTAGTCACTTACATTAAAAAGTTTAGTAAAACTTACTAATTCTTCTCTAAGATAAATAGGTAATTATGGATAGAATTATCAATAAATCAGTCTAATTGACTTAAATCAAATAACATCTTAAACTTTAATTTTTATTTTCTAAGAGTGTAAAAGATTAAAGTAAGTAGAACTTGATAAGTTAAGTCAAATAAATGTAGAAATATTCCAAGTGATGTCGTAAAATATCTTATATTTACAAGTTTTAAAATTAAGATACTTAACAATTTAAGGAAATGAAAATGTATTAGATGAGCTAACATTATTTAACCAGTTAAATTACTTACAAATAAATAGTTTAAACTTAACTGATTGAGCTATTACTAAAATATTATAAAAGGCAACAAGATTATAATATTTAGATTTATGTGAAAGTTAAATCTCAAGTGAAACATTTTCAATAAATGACGAATCTTACAAACCTTATCCTATTTATAAAAACTTAAAGCTTTTAAAGGTAAATTTTTAGAATTTCAAACTTAATGAACAGTTTAGGAGACTAAAGGAGAAATATGCAAAGATAAGGATTATTAATGGTGGTTACGAAATAGAAAATAACTAAAATATTGCTTTTAGAGGATTTAGCTATTAGATTTAGTAACTATTATAACTCTATTATAACTCTATTATAACTCTTTTATAAATAAGCTTAAATTATATTTAAAAGCATATTATATATTATTTCTAAAGTATATTTATTCATATCGTATATCTATATCTTTTGCAATCATATTGGAAATGTTTAGGGCATACTACTTTTCAATTAACAAGAGCATGAGCTTCTATAAGTTTGACTTTAAATCTAGGAAGTTGAAGAAATAAATGCAGCAGTTTTATTAAAAATTATTACTTAATTAAGTGGAAAAGTCTTAAAGACGTTGAAAGCTTTTTAGACTTCTTGTCTAAGGATAAATTATGTTTAATTTAATTTAATAACCTTTTTATATCCTATTACAGCAAAATTCTTCTAACTATAAATAAATTTCATTGCTAATATTGAAAGAATCTTGTTCTATTTTTATCTCCTTTAAATAAGTATCTTTAACCTCATCTAATTTTTAATATTATTGATGTTAAGATTGTTTGTGGTATCCGACAGATCACCACTAAGTAAATATCATAAAGTTTGGATTGTATAGCTTTTTACGAGCTCTAATACTCGTTAGTTTTGTCTATCTAGCTCTATTTTTACCATCGTAACTTGTTTCAGTTGTAATTCCTAGTTATTCTGACTTAAGATTTTTTTTCAATCTGAAGACCTCTCCATTCTTCAAACATAAGTTTAGTTCTTTTTCTTTCTTATTTGCTATTATACTTGCCTCCTCCATGATTATTCTTTCACCTTTTTAAATTAATCACAATTTTTAGCAGATGTAGTTAACTCTTGGAATGTAACCAAATTTCCTTACTATAGTTCTTTTTTTCTGTTTTTTTAGCTGCTGGTGTATTCTTTTCTATCTCCATCCATATTATCTGAGTTTATTTTCTAGTATATTGGGATCTACTGACTTTGTCGCTTTTCTAGCTTTATAATAATTTTTCAATCTACTAGCTTTAATCTTGAATCCTCTGTACCTAAAAGCGTGTCTGGCTGAACTGTTTTTTCCCACATTTCTATAGGGCGTTCATTCCCTCTCTTGATTTACATTCTGAGGTCAAAAGTATCGACTTTCCATGCTAGATCTGTTTAGCTAGCTTCAAATTCTCCTTTACGGGCTTTTTAACACCTTTCAAGAGGTTTAATACTACCTTATAAGCTATTCCATGATCATCTAGCCAGAGGGAATAAACTCTGATACTCCTGATGTAAGAAGGGTTTAATTTACTTCATCGGCTTCTCCTCCGATGTTGGTATTAGCATGTGATTCACTTTCGAAAGCTTCTTTTGTTTCTATTTATGTTGTTAATTTTTTTATTCCTGTTTCTTTGGAGCAGGGAAGAATCCTTTTCTGCAATCTGACATTAATTTTGAAATTAGTCCTCATCTACTCTTGTATTTTGAAATGAAACTTAAAGATGCTAGTAAAATAAAGAAATTACTAGCAAAGTTAAAACCAAGTTTAATTGAATATTTTAAGATTCATTGTATCGTATAAATGCATTACCTCTAAAACCTTTAAATTGAGGAATTAGACAGTAATATATAATATCTATATTACTCTAATATACTATGTCTAATTAGACATTTATTCGAGAAATATTATACGTATTCAAATCAAGTTCTTTTAATCAAAATTTTTACTAGGTTCTGGAATAAAAAGTTCTAAAACTGGATTTCGAAAAATCAGATATTTATGCAAGTTTAAGAAAATAAGTCAGAAATAATTGATAGAAGAATTATAAAAATTAGACCTTATGACTAATTAAAGTTTTATAAATAAAAGAAAAGCTATTGTATTCATAGATTTTCATAAAAAGTATTTTAAATAAAATGATTTAAAATGAAATAAATTCTCTAAAATTTACTTCAAGAAAATCCTAAATAAAAATATTTAAAGAACTAAATAATTTCTATTTTTTTAATTTAAATTACTAACCAAATGGGTAGTACAATTATGTATAAATAAGAAATCAGGACTATTTTAATAGAAATCTCTAAAAGCATTGATATCATAAATGAAAAATAATAGAGTCTTCCTAAACCTATTAATTAGATATTCATTAAGTGTAGCTATTTAATGTGTTAATTATTACATTGCTTAGACTAAAACCTTAATAAATTGGATAATAGATCATGCTTATGAAATTTGTTGTAGTATTATAAGAATAAAATTGAGCAAGAAGGAAGTCTCTAAAGGGAATTCAAACATAAAATTTAAAAAAATTACTTGAATCTTCATTAAACTTTCGTTCGTTAATAAAATAGCTTTTGTGATGAGTAAAGTGTTCTTAGAACGAACCTCAGGATAATAGAGGCATATTGAGGAAATGATGTGTTATTGTATTAATTTTCATTTATGAAGAAGTTTATAGCTTAAAAATGTCATAATCTTTTGATGCATTTCCCCTGCTTTTTCTTATTAGTCATTAACTTATTTTCAAAATATTTATTTTAGGTCTACTTTCTCCATAGCATTTAAGTTAGTCGTTTTACTTACATTTCTATGTTTTATTTTAGTTACTATTTTATATAATGTTCACCCTTATAACTCTCTAACTATTTATTCAGATGGAAAGTAAGATTATTTATCTTATCTATCTCTTAATTTTATGTTTTAATATAGGTAGAAAAACTAAGAATTTTAATTTTATTCTATTCCTTATTAACTCTAACATTTCATCTCTTTTTTCTTTTTTACATGCTTTTTATTAAACTTTATCATTAAAATCAAAATTACTTACCATTTATCATTGTTTCATGATTCTTTAACTTTTTTCTCATTTACTTACAAACGATCAATTTCATTTCACATTTAGATCTAAAATTATTTCATAACAATTTATAGCAATTTCCTTATCTATGTTAATTAATTACCTTATTTTTGATAAGCGTAATTTGAAACTTGATTGTTAACTTTTTATATTAAAGCTTAGTAAGTTTATTTTCATATTTATGAGTCTTTTTTAAATAAAAGAACTGAATAATAAAATAATAAGTAGCATGCTTTTCCTATAAATCCTTTCTATTGCTAATTACCTTTAAATTTATTTTAAGCATAAAAATATCACTAAATTTGCTTACAAGCTACAAGTTTTTCTACCTTTCTTTCCAATCATAAGTCATAATGTTGTTGCTTTAAGAAAATTTTAAGTGAATAAATTGTAAAAATTTGGACTTAATAATATCCTTTTTTATAGCATAATAAATCATAAGAGCTAAATAATAACTAAAGATGAAATATGCAATACAACTAAAATTAGTCTCTATTATACATCTCACAACACAAAGTTTATTTCATAAGCTAAAGAACCACTTAAAGTGAATGAAGGATAAAGATTTAATTATAGTTGCCTTATTATGTGAATAAAGTTTTACAGTTAGCTTTACTCTTTACTTTTAGTGTTCTTTATACAATAAAACTAAATTTTGTCTTTATAATTTTGACAGAAATATTTGGTTATTAATTCACTTATAATAAGGAGCTTTATTTTTTCTTTTTAGTTGACTTAATACTTTTGAAGATTTTACAAATTTTATCTTCTCCTTATTTATCAATTAAATTAGAATTTAGGAAAAATAGAAGATGATTAAATTTTATATTATTATAGAAAAAATTGTTAGTAGGAAGACTTCAGAGAAGCTAAAGGAAAAAGAAAGAAAAAATTGCTAGTAAAGTAGCTATTAGAGCATATTTAAAATTGATTTATGAAGTAACAAAAGTTAAAATATTATTTGAGGTGATGCTAATCCATAGATTTAGAGAGCCATAGAAAATTAATTATAACTAGAAATATAATTTAAATAGAAGGGATATAAAAGTCTTTTAAATTGTCTATAAATCATCAATTTGAATAGACATGAATAATGAAGCTATAAAAATTTTAAAGATAATTGAGAAAAATTTCTTCTGTCTAATTAGGTTAAATGCTTAAGGCATGTGGTAATAAAAATCGTAAAAGAAATTAAAAGAAAGAATCAGAAAAACTAATTTTGTGATTTTTCAAAATAGACGCGTAATAAAATTATAGATGCTTTGTGTTCTAAGTGGAAAACATGAATAACAAGAAATATTTCATAATTTAAGAGATTTAAAGTAGAATAAATCAGCAGAAAGATAGCTAATTAAGACAAGCAAGGCTGATTTTTATTATTATATGGTATTTGAAGGATTAAAAGAGAAAACTCAAGAAATTAATGTCTATAAAGATGAAGTTCATCTATGATTACCGAATTATAAATGAGATGGTAATGTAGATTTTAAATTAAATTTTTAATTTTATTTATTTATATTAACTTAAAATGCCAGCGGTATGATGCTATTAGCATTACTCGTTATTATCTAAGCTGATTCTTAAGGATTCTTTGACATTTTTGACCTGAACGATCCAACTTATATTTTTAATAAAATTCCGATTAAAAATAATCCATTTTTAAAGTCTAAATATGATCCTTTTTATCAAGCTCAATTTAATATTTTCTTTCGACTGAAAACTGATCAAAATAAATAAGGCTGGGGAATCTATCTAAAGTTTTAAAAAACGGTATCTTAAAATTTTGAAATGGTTGTAAAGTAAGACATCTTAAATTACAAGACTATTTTAATAGCTAAATTAGCTATTCTATCATAATCATTAATTTTTGCCAATAACATTAGTCTATTTTATGATGTTTGAGTCTTTGCAGTATTTTCAGCAAAACAAAACGTTCAAATTAGTCACTCACTGACTTACTCAAGATTTTAAATAAGTTTTAAACTAAGGAATAGACTTTTTCAAGTTTTTCACATTTTAGGAAAGCTTCAACATAATTTAAGATAGTAAAGTATCAGATATAATTAAGAGGATACATTTACTCTTTACATACTATAAGGATCTATTTTATTTACTCAAGATTTACTAGATATTCTAAATCAGTCTTATCAATAATTCGCTTCTGGACCTTCTCCAGAATGCACTACTGATTACTATAAATGTTATGGAGTTGATGCAAATTAGTTCTTACAGTGCTAATAAAACTAAAAATATTTAAAATACTCTTGTCTATGCATTCTAAAAATTACAAAAGATAATGGTTGCAACTAAACTTTTCCAATATCTTAGTAAGACAATGAGGATGACAATTACTGTGACTTTTGTAATGCAATTATAAGTAACTGTGAAAAGTATGATCAATAGGGAGATAAATGTACTAAATGCTAAACTTTATTTTATATACTTAATGATTAATGCTTTTCTTTCTTAGATAATGACTAATTTTGTATAAGATGTAATAGCGCTGCTTGCTTGCTAGATGTAAAATATTTGCAGTATAAATGTTAAGATTAATGCTAAAAAATTAATAAGACGCTAATTTAAGATGGAATATGCTAGCTCTGCAAGTAATAATGAAGTAACTGCTAGAACTGTAGTGATATTGAGTGCTTAGAAAGTGAATAAAGATATTATCTTACACAGTAATATGCAAATCATGCTCCACATTAATTTAAAACTGTTCAAGATGTTCTTAAGATGGAATTATTTGCTATCAATGTGAAGATACTTAAGACCTAAAATTAACGAATAACTTTTATTAACTTTAATGTGAGTTATATAAATAAGATTTTGATAAGATGGAATTTGCTAGTCATGTGGAGAAGAAACAAAGAACTATAGAGAGTGAGATTAAAATGTAAGGAGTTGTACTTAATGCATATAAGAAGAGTTCTTCTTTTAGTAAGAAAAAGTGGAAGGCATATCTTGTGATTATAATAGACTAAATTGTAAAAAAATGTTATGCAAACGGATAAATTTTTAAGAGTGTATAGATACGTTTATTTTGTTAGATAATAGATGTATTTTAAAATGTATAGATTAAATAAATTATGAAATAATCTAAATTGCATCAAATGCAACAAAAAAGTTATTAAACCGCAAGTAATGTACTGAGATGGAGAAAATTATCTTTAGTGAAAAGAATCTTTTCTACTTTATGAAGAAAGTTATGTAGAGAAATGTAGAAGAAGCTTGAGAACAAAATGATAAGACATTAGATATAACTAAAAAGAAAAAGAGAAATATTATATTGCAACAAAATAGGAAAGATACCAAGCATTATCTAGGCGAAATAATAATTAAAGAACAATATGAATAATAAGGAGTAGAGTTGAAGAGACATATAAACTTTTATATTAATCTCTAAAGCATTCTAGAGGTTCACGGCAAAAAGATTGAAATAGCTTCAAAAATGCTAAACATTTAATTTAATATTATAGATATATAAAACTAAGAAATATTTAAAATTAATAGTTATCTAGGATTATAAATTTATTGATCTATATAAATAAACTCTTTTTATTTATTATTTCATTTTGCTAGAATCTTAGCAAACATATCATAGAAGTCCAAGATTCTAAATTATGGAGGCTATTCTGACATTAATCTTGAGATTATATTATAAACATAATAAATTTTATTTTATTCAAATATAATTTTTCCTGTTTATACTTTTAAACCAATTTTTTCATATTTTTTACTACCAAAAGCAGATATTGCATCAGAAACTTTTCTATAACTATTTAAATGGTATAAAAATAAAATAAAGTATGCACACTAGTTAAAGAAAAAAAGAATAAGCATTAACTTCAATAATAAATTAGTCTTGCTTTATTATTTTAGTTGGTATCACATGAGAATAAGAATGTTAGCAAAATGATATATCAACTATTATGATAAATTCCTATTTAAATCATTAACAAATCCAAACTCCAGGTTAACTTCTCTTTTTACATAAAACAAGAATGGTTACCTCAGTTAATTTAAAAAGTGAATTAAGATTTCCTATAATTTTTAATACTAATTATAATAGAAAAATTTTAAAGAAGCAGTATTTAGAGTAAATGCGATGGTTACTTTAGTCTTTATTATAAAGACTCAGATGATAACTTAAAAACTTCCAGGTTTATGAATATACAAAAATAAAAATGTGAAACTAAAAAGTTTAATATTAAAAGTAATACTTTAGCTTAAAATTAACATAGCCAAGAACAAAGGCATAGTTAATCAAGACACTCTGAAATTTTTTGTGGAAAAATAAGTGATTATTTCATATATTAAAATTGCTAATTTAAATAATCAACTTCAATTTAAAAATTTAAGGAATATATTTTGTGAAGGCTTTTGATTTATAAGAATAATATCTTGATCGGAAGTGGAAAGAAGGAGAAGAATTAAAAAAAGCTTATTTATCTTTGATAAAAAGAAGTTAAATAGAATATCTGTGAAAAACTAATGAAGAAACATTGGTAAGTTGGAAGTTTCTGAATTGAGTATATTACCGATGTGAAAATATGCTAAAACAGAATAAAATCTCCTTAATTATTCTAAAGGTTTCTATTTTTAAATATATAGATTTTTTTATTTGCCTGACTAAAAAGTACGAAAGCTTTTTGAATCGCTGAAATAAGGACAATCTAATTAGTGAAGTAATTAATGCATTTTATTAGGATAATTTTTATAATAGCTTAGTTGAAAAAATCTGAGAAAATATTTAATATGAATATTAAGTCTCTTTAATACATAATTTTAATTCTTCTTCCCTTTAGTCGCCTAACACGATTTCTTATTTGATTTACTCAGTTTAAAGCAAAATATCTCTTGAGCAAGTAAAATTTTATTTACTTTCTTCTTAATGAAGCTAACTCTTTTCATTTATGGCTTCCAGTTTACTAACTTCTTTGGCTTATTCTTTTTAAGATATTTTATTTGACTTTTTGCTTTTTAATGCTTGATAAAGTTCTACAAAAGTCAAAATTATTGATACACACAATGAGCCAACTGAAAATATGCAGCACAAATATATGATTATTGTTCCATAGTCATCAGCCTCTTAGTTTAGTTCGCTTGATTATATAGCATCCCTGTTGTTTCAGAAGTAGAAGTTAAAGAAAAAGACGAAGATTAGAACTAACTCTCCATAAACTTCTTAGAATAAAGAAAGAGAGCTTTAAAAAGGTTTGTAGAATACTACATAAAAAAGCCAAACTGTGCAGTTGATAATTTAAAGGGATATTTAGAGGATCTAAATCTCAGAAAATATGATGATTGAAAAGGCAAAGAAAAGCCTTCTTGATAAGAAAAGAGCTTAGAAAGAAGCTTAGAGTAAGCTATTTTGCTCTTTCTTGTCGAAATACACGATATACTTCTCTTTTATTTGATCCATTTTTTCCTTTATCTATTCATTCTAGTCTGCGCTATATTTTTACTTTAAATCGAAGTATTTCTTTACTACATAGAAACTATGAGCAATGCAAAATATTTATATCAGCTAAATAAAATAAAATAAATAACTTACTAGAACAGCGATAGCAAGAAAAGAGTTAAGAGCAACATACCAGTCGCTTAAGTTAAAATGCTAGAGCTATAACATAGCAGCTATATTTATTTGTAGTGTCTTAAGGTTATAAATTACTGATATGTAATTTCTATTGGTCATTTTAGTTCTTAACTTTTCAATCTTAGCTTTATACTTTCCTAGTATTTTAAGCAAGAAATCAAGTCCAAAAAGAATTACTAGTATAAAAAGGCCACTTTAGAGATTCGAAAGTAAAGTGTAGCTTGTGTAATTTAGTAGCACGTAAATCTATTTTTCCACTAGAAGCTTTCTAGAATCCAAATCTAAAGACAGAAAGTTATTGTTGTTAACTCCACAAACTGGATTATTGTTATTAAAGCTCATATAGAAATAAGCCTTCAAGTTATCTGTTATTACTACGTTTATAAATGCATTTAATAAGATAAGCTACGTAGTAAATATGATTTATAAAAGAAAGGTCATACCGGATAAAGGAACCGAAGAGTTAATCATAAAAGTAGATACAACCACAGAATTTCCTATTAAAGTACCGTAAGATGTATATTCTTAAAAGGTATAAGTAGATTCAATTAAACTCTTTAATTAATTTGTAATATTGAAGTCTTCTAAGCTATTATATTATGCTATTTAACTATCAATTGTTTAATTTTATTATTACTCATCTTCTTCACTTTCTTCACTTTCTTCAGTCTCTTCATTCTGTTGATTACATTACTAAAGTATCTATTAATACTAAATGCTTTGAGGACATTAAATATCTTCTGTTTCCGAAGTTTCATTAATAAAGTAACTATAGCATAATCTTAGTAATTCGCATGTCCAACAAACTCCATTTACTTCTATTTTATTTTCTTTGCAGTCTTCAACACAGTTAACTGTAGTGTTTGACTATTTAATATGGTAATTAGCTTTACATACTAAGCACTATTCACCATACTTAGAACATGATTAGCAATTTTTAAATTTATAATCACAGCTTCTACATGTTTAATCTTATTCTTAAAAAGACTCATCAGGGCAACTTTCAACACATTTATTATCTATAAGTAGATATTATCCTTAACACTTATTGCAAGTTTTTCCATCTTAAGAGCATAATTAACAACCTTAAGTTTTTTAGCGACAGGTTTAGCAAATAGAGTCAAAATTCTAATCAGCTGAACAGTTTTTAACACACTAATTTTGGTATAAATCAAATGTTTCTTAGCACTAATGACATATTTCTCCGTTTTCTGAGCATAAGTAACAATTTATAAATTTTAAGTTGCAGCTTTAGCAAATAAAATTAGAACCTTAATAAGTTCAACTAGGACAACTTCCGATACAAGAATTATTATATAGAACAAACGGCTACTGGCATCTTAAGCAAACCTCTCCGTTAAATGAACATTACTCACAATTTCTTACTTTTGAATCACAACTTTTACAAAAAATGCTGTCGTCTTAAAAAGTACCCTATGGACAACTATCAACACATGTATTATTAAAAATCTTAAAAATATCTTAGCATTCATAACAACTCTCACCGTTGTAAGAGCATAACTTACAGTTGCTAATTTTAGACTCGCAACTTAAGCAAGTGAAATCATTTTGATATGTTTCTATTGGACATGAATCAACACATTAATTACTATATAGATTAAATGATTCTTGACATTTGTAGCATAAATCTCCTTTCTTAGAACAAACTTAACAATTACTAATCTTCAAATTACATTCTTAGCAAGTAAAATTTGAATGCTAGTATGTTTCAGTGGGACAGTCTTGAAAGCATTTATTATTATATAAATAATACCTTTCTTGACATTTATTACAGATGTTTCCTGTGTCCGAACATATCAAGCAATTTTCAATTTAGTAGCTACAACTTTAACATCTTGAGTCTTAATCTTTATAAGTTCCAGAGGGACAATTTTCGACACATTGATTGTTATATAGATAAAATGATTTAAAACATTATTCACAAATCTGTCCTGATATAGAACAAAACTAGCAATATTTAATTTTTAGATTGCAACTTTAACATGTAAAATTTGTTTCTTCATAAGTACTTTAAGGACAAGTTTCTAAGCATTAATTGTTATATAAATAAAGTTAATTTGAACATTGATAGCAAATAACTCCATCTTAAGAACATTTTTAACAATTTTATATTAAAGTGAAGCATTATTTACATTATTAGTCTTAGATATAATATCCTTACTCACATTCTAAGCACTATGCATCACTACAGTCCTAGCAGTTACTTCACAACTAGTAGCAGGCTTAACATATTCCATCATTATCAGCGTCTTACTCATTACTTTAGCATTAATCTAAACATTTCTTATTAGTAAGTTTTTTACTATTCAAGCAAGAAATACAAGCAGAGGAATTACAACTTACACAATACTAGTCATATATTTAGCAAGAAATACACTTATTATTTAGAAAATAAGATTAGTTTGAGCATTTAGTACAGATATCTCCTAGTTAATTACACTCTTCACAGTTAGTTAAAGTTGCATTACAAAAGTCACAGTAATTATCATTCTCACTATCTTGCTAAGTACTAGGACAAGTTTAGCTGCAAATTTTTTCTTTAGTAATTTTTAATGCACACATACATTAGTCACTCTGAAGTGTTCAATTCTAGTAGCATTATAAACAATTGGTTATATTATTTCCATAGCATCTAGAACAATTAGCATGGCATTAAAGAGATGGCAAAGAAGTAAATCCTTGATAAGGCTGATTTAAAATAGTTAATCAATCTTAAATTGATAAAAATTGATTTTTATAGTACCTTAAGGAAAATTAATATCCTATATAATTATAACTTTATGCGAAGCTACCCTGATAAATAAAACTGGTTAAATTAAACTTTACTATGGATGTAATATTTTTAGATACTGCTTGTAACTAATTATCCATTTTTGAATGAGTTATATAGGTTGTAACTTGTCCGGTTTAATTAACTGAAACGGATACAAATACTCAAATATCACTAACGAAAGTAGCATAATTATAGATATCTTCTTTGGCTCTATCCTTTTGTTATTTGACTACAAATTTAGTTCAACTAGTCTTTTATTATTAAATAGAAAGTTCAAAATAGTTACTTGAATCTGCATATAAATTTATGAAAATTCCTCAATTCTTTGCATTTTATGCCTCTTAATCGAATTTTATCCATGAGGAAATACTAAATTAAGTTTATCCAGAAGGATCAAAACCATAAGCAGAAAACGGTTTATAAGCACTTGAATTGGCAGTGGATTTAAGAGTTGGAACGTTAGGATCTAAAATATCGAAGAATTCTAAGGCACCAGCTTAGAATATTACGAGTAGTGATGTGAGAAATGCTTTTAACGACATTTATAAATAAAATGGTAAGAAATAAATTTAAATTAAATCTCTTAGTTTAGTTTAATAGCCTAATGCTTATTAAAGTCATTCGTTTATAAATAATACTCTTTAAACAATAATCATCAACATTATGTTTATATTTAATATGAACATCAGAATAAAGCTACATGTATAATTATTAATTATGGTTCTTACTAATTGCATAGCATCACTACATAAATAAAAAGTTAGAAAAATAAAAAATGAATAGTAGATTAAAACTATAATCAAGTACTAACTTTTTATTATACAATGATTTTTGTATACAAATATGAGTTATATAGCTATTAACTTATCTTAGCTTATGAAACTCTATAACTAAATTTGCTTTATTTAGATATAAATTAAATAAAGGTAATTGTAATACATCAGCATACTAGAATTATTAGACTATTTATCATTAGATCTAGCAATAGAGTGTCTAAACTAAGCTGTGCTTTTATATATAAGAGCTTATTTTATTTTATCATATTATATTTTTATACGATTAAGGGGTTTACTAAGGAAAAATAGAAATGCAGTTATTTGTAATTGAATATACTTATAGGCAGATAAGCTCTTTAATTATGTTAGATATAAATAATTTTTGAAGGATGATAACTCAAAATTCAAGTTTAGCCAATCATTGAAAATAAGTTATGAAGATTAATGCTTTAAAAGAGCTTTAAGCAACAGTTATAGAAAGGCATATAAATAAAATGCAGGAAGGAATGGGCTTTAAAATTTGTGATCCATTTTGCTACTAAAAATAAAATCTAGTCACTCACTACTAGCGATTTTTGTGGATTTTTTTAAGAAAAATAAATAGAAAACTGAGTTTCTGAGCTCGATTTAAAGATTTTCCATAAAAGTTGACGATAAAAATTAATATTGTGACATTGGAAATCGATTAAAGATCTCAGCTAAAAATAAAAGGGACATAGATAAAATGACCTCACCCTAAGAAGATGAATATATATCAAGAAGCAGCTAAAATTTAAATTGCAATCTTAAGTTCATAAGAGCAATATATTATTTAATCTTCTACTAAATTATGTAATTAGTTTTTAAAAGGCTATAAGTACCAATCTAATAATTAAAAAGTTACCTCTTAAAGTATCTTAGTGAAGCAATTATAAATCATATATACTTTCTTTGCCAGATCAGTTGCTTTTAAATTGCTACCAACTTTTAAAACTTGATTTTATAGTATTAGCAGAAACTTCAATCCTTTTTAGAAGATATCAAATAAGAAAAACGCTTAGTTTAAAAAAATTTTTGATTACCAAATCTTACCTTTAATCATCAAATTCGATTTAATTCTCCAACCTAATATTCACTAGAAGCCTTTAAAAGTTAATCAATTTGAGTAATAACTAATATTGATCTTAAGGCTATAGATAAAAATGACATTAGATCTAGCATTCAGCTCTTTCTTTTTTATCATTTTGCATAATCTCTCCTAGAGTCTCTAACTAAGAAGCTTTATAATAGCTTAATAAAGTTAATTTTTTGCTGATTAAGTATATTTTAGTTTTAATAAAATAAGTCTACTCTACACTTCTGGTTAAAGTCTGAAAAGACTTCTGTAAATATTAAATCAATAGACTAAAGCCAGAGACATTAAGCTAAGATTGATGCTTATTTAATTCTACTATTAAAAGTAAAGAAAGAAAATACTTTAATTTTACTTACCAGTAAAAGTGTATTTCTAGTATCTTTTAAGTCTAATTTTAAACTCTTTAATATATTTAAAAGTAGAGGAATTATAAAGTAGAGAGATAGAGTTTTCAGTTACATTGTGAATAGTTTGCTTAAATATTAAATTAATGAATTTATATATTTTACTAAGATTTTTATAAAGACTTCTACTTTAAAATTTAAGTAAAATGGCTCTGCAGACCTTAGTGATTAAACTATTAATAGTACCATTTAAGATCAACCCAACTCTTTCTCAAATACACAAGCTTAGTAGTAAAATTCGCTGCTCTGCTAACTATCCAATTAATTCTTCTTTAAGTAAATCAATTGCGGTAAGTGAGTAGAAAAGAAGACTTTAGACAGCATTTTCTAGACTCTTAATCTTAGTAATTAACTAGCTTGCTTGACTCTTGTTCCTTTTTACATTTCACGTTATATTTCACAATTCTTAAAAAAAGGAACTCATGCAAGAACAAGGACTTTGGATTTACTTTTTTGTCTTTATAAGTTTATATTTATCAATTATGTTCCTTACAATACATGGCCTTAAATAGCATAACCAAAGATATAAAATGAAGAAATTATGAAGAATAAGGATGTAGATCAGAATAATAATAAGAAAATAAAGCAAAACACTGATGAAAAACTTATGCAAGTATCTCTTATATTCAATGAGATTCAAAGAGCTCTATTTGATAACATAATATCACTGTTTTAGATACTTGAACTAATACTTTTTATCAGAAGAAAGCAACATTTTAATTTCAACAAATGTAACTGATTAGGACAACTCGACAATGGCATTAAGAGCCTATTTCTTAATATCTTTTGATAGCTTAAAAGCTCAAAATAATAGGTTCCAACTTTTCCTACCATGCAACCTAAATTCGAAAATAATAATTCGAATGAAACAGCAAAGATATGGAGGGACGAATACTCAAATTTCAATAGATAGCAAAAGAACAAGTTAATTATAATTAAAAGAACTCAGTTCAAATTATTGGAGTGAACGAAAATTAACTATCGGTACAGTTAAATCCTGGAAATTACGCAAATCAATTAACTAGAAAGAATGAAAACAAAACGAAGATATCAGTAACTGAGAAATGGTAAAGCTTACTTCAGTTTCTATATACAAAAGCAATTCAGACACTAAAATCCCAATACTAATGATATTATAAAGGAGATTAAAGTAAAATAGTTTCTTAGACAAGTTAGTGAATATTATGAATAAGGTATATCTAATTTTAAAATACTTCCGACTGGTATAATATTAATAGATTTTTTGAAGCATCAAGATCTCTAGTTACTTATAAAGAAAGTTAGTTTGATACTTAGAGCTTTTCTTCTTATCTTCTAAATAAGATTTTTCTATAAGATCTCAAGATATAATTCAATTACTTTACTTAGAATTTCTTCTATCCTTAGCTGTCTTTAATTAATTAGGTAAAAGAAAGAGTTTTCTTTAATTACTCCCTAAACTTAGCATCTTTTAATCTATTATTTAACTATCAAGGTAATAGAATGGAAGAATTTTAATTTCCTAGTTAATTTTAAAAATATCGGGAAGAAGTCAAAAAGAGACTACACATTATTTTCAGGTCTTAAAGAAGTTAGCCAGTTCAGTACCTAAACTACAGCCTATCAGTTGGTTCCTTATGTCTTTATTTAGTTCTATTTATTTGATGTAGATTATCGATCCTTATTGCCTCCTATTACTACTTCCTAAATATCTCTCTCTATTATCTCATAGTCTTAATAAACTGGCTTTCCTCTTTAGCTTAGTAATCTTAGGACTATAAAGAGAAACTTCAACTTGAAGCAGAAAACTCAAGATTTGTAGTAGGGAAGAATAAATAGATCTGAGAAGATTCCTTATAATCTATGAAGTAAATAAGTAAAACTGACTGAATTTCCTTTTTATGAGCAACAAAGATAAGTATAAAATACAAAAATACCAAGAAAATAATTCTTTCAGCACTAAGTTGAGGAAGATTTTATGCTAGTTAGATAATAGTATCTATGAAATAGATATTGAGCTATTTTCTTTAATTCCAGACAAATGCTTCATCATTATGAAAGGAATAAAAGATATTAGAATTATATCAAAAAGAATAGGGCCAAATATTAGAAATCCTCGATGTTCTTCTCGTTAAATTATAAAAAGCTTATCTAGCTTTATCACGTTAATTTCTACATTTACTTATGCAATAAATGTTTCATATAGCACACTAAGAAGTGAGATAAATAACCTTAGTAAAGCGATTCTGATAGCTCCTACACAAATAACAGGCAACTTAACACCAAAAATTAGTCTTTATTAAAACTTAGCCTGCTGAAAATACTATCAGCAGATTCTCACTGTTGAATCTTGCTTCTGTCAACAAGTTTTCGATTCTGTTTTCTTTAAATTAACTTCCAGCTAAACTAACTAATTCTTCTTAAGGATTATAGATTCTAATACTAAGTAATTTTTATTTAGAAGCTAGAAAAACTAAGTTTCTTAGATCCTAAAATACTTTATTAGCTTAAACTTTTAAATGAAGTAGTCTTTATAAAAGTAGTGGCTATTATAGTAAAGATAAATAATAGGTTTATTAGAAGCATAGAGATAGTAAAATAGGTAAATTAAGCATTAATAAGGTTAGTTTATATATAAGAGTCTATCTTTTTAATTAAGCAGTCTAGACTTACAATGATTAGCTTACCTTATAAAAATAAATTTAAAGCTAGAAAATCTCTTAAGTACTTATGATTAAATCCTTTGATTATAAATTATAATAATCCTTCTAAATATCATTAATAGGTATAAATTAACTAGTTCCATTAATTAAAGATAAGCTTTATTTGATGCTTAATATACCTAAGAGGTATCTAATATATTCTAAATAGGTTAATCTAGTTATCTTATAGAATAGTAAAAGATACTAAAGATACAAAGATAATAAAGATAGTAGTAGAGTATATGGTAAGTATAGCTTAACTATCTATAATGTAATAGTATCTTATACTATTGCAGCATTCATACCTTAGTCCTTATGCCTTCTTTAGTTTACCTCTATTTAATTAAACTGCTTTTATACTTACTAGTTCATTAGAACATTCTTATTTCATTACTACTATGCCTCATTTATTTCAATCACTTTATAAATATTATAAAAGTAACCTAAACCAGATTAAAAATACCAGGCACCTCCTGATTCACCATACTTGGGTAAAACAGAAGCAGAATTTTGGAAAGAGATATCTGATTCTAGTGTTTAGCAAGTAACTAAAGGCTCTTAATTATAAGTAAATAGAATCTAATAGAACATTTTAGAATAAGAGTAATAACTATGTCAGAGCAGGTAAGAAACCAGACTGCTTATTTTGAAATCATTTATTAAGAGAACTTTCACTATCTTACAGTTGTTTTAGAAGAGCAGACTTATGCTTAAAATTAATCTACCTTCGTATTTAAATTTCAATCCAGAGGTTAATTAAAGACTGAGCTTTAATGCACCTATCAAGTAAAACAATAAAAATATCAAGATAAATCAAGATTCAATAAGAAGAAAAACTAACTAAGACTTAAACAAAATAAGTTCAAAAGCTAAAGAAATGAAAAATACTACAACCAATCTAACATTTAATTAAGCAATCCAAAAACTTTTACTATTTACAAAAGAAGAAAACGCTAAGATTAGAAAAAGACTTTAGAATCTCCTGACTCAAAAGAATAGGATTATATGAAATATAATGAAAGGACTAAACGTTAATCCACAAGGAATCTATATAAGGTTAAAAGTAACAATATGACCTTCCTAATTGTATAGTGCTGATTGTTTAATTAGAGCTTGGATATAATCACCCACTAATATAAAAATAAAACCAAAGATGGTTAATATTAAAGAAGATAGCTAACTAATTTTAAAACTAAATATATTAATTCTTAATCTTTTTATTGATTAATTTCCTAATAACAAAGATAGATCCTTGATGTAAAATTAGCACATCTTCATTATATAAAAACCATATTAAAATGATTTTTTAACTTCTAAATTATTATAAGTCTAATAAAGTATCAATGCTAATACTTCTTTATACTTTTACTAAGTTATTTTAATTTTAAATTTAAAGATTTTAGCTAAATAGACATTTATGACATTTTAATATTTATTAATAGACTATTACTAATATCTTTATAAGTTACCCTTTTAATAATAGATTTATCTTATTATTATTAAACTTACTAAAGTCTAGCAAATAATAAGATATTAAGATATTAAGTTTGTTAATATCCGCTTTTCATTTTATACTAATATCAAATATACTTATGATTGATATTCTAGTCTAAGCTTAATGAGCTTATCTTTTATTATGTTAAGTTTTTTATTGCTAGAGTCTAGTTTAAATAGCTATGAGTTAGCACATTATTATTTTCTTTCTTCTTAATTAGTTCAGAGTAATTCCTTTCTTATTGTAGAAATAAAAGTTGCTTGGAATATGCTTTTTTTATTTGAAACAAGTTCTTTTCTTTTAAAGGCTTCATTATTTGAAAGATTAACTTAAGGCTCAATTCAAATCTTAAATTTCTTCTTTTTCTTTACCCAGTAACTTAAGAGAATCTTCTTAAATTGCAAAGGCAATATTCAAATCAGGATTTACTTTAATAAATATGTTAAAGCATTCTGTAGCTTCATCATATTTCCTAGTCTTCTTACTGTTGCTCTTTTATAACTGCAGGCAATAACATTATTAGAGTTTACCTAAAGAGCTTCATCAATTTCAATGGATTCTTCATTCTTATTTAAGCTTCTCAGTACAGTGCCTTTACTACAATTAGAACCAACAAGCATAGGATATAGTCTTATAATATTGC
This sequence comes from Loxodes magnus, assembly GCA_946699065.1. Classification (NCBI taxonomy): domain Eukaryota; phylum Ciliophora; class Karyorelictea; order Loxodida; family Loxodidae; genus Loxodes; species Loxodes magnus. The sequence continues at coordinate 186,289 of CAMPDV010000316.1, forward strand.
TCAAGTGCTTGATTTTTCCTTCAAGTTTATTAATCTTTAATTAAGCAAATCCTACATTATATTGAGCAGAAGCAAAAGGAATTGAGGTTTATAGGTTAACTATAGCCTTGAATCTCTTCTTGACTGTTTGTTGTAAAGTAATTGGTTATTAGAATAGAATGTAGCTAAGGATTAAGCTTAGTAGATAAGGTAGAAAAGTAATAATGATAATAGCCTTGATTACTATAGCTCTCCTTTGTATGGTATAGGTAAAATAAATTGAAAGAGCATTAAATCTATGATCCGTATTTGATTTTTGAAGTAAGTTGGCTGTGAGTAAGTACTGAGAAGTAAATAATTAGTATCTGTAGGTATAGTTGTTTACAAAAGGTTGTTGGTAATTTGTTAGAAGCATAGTAATTTAGCTGTATTATATAATAACTAAATATTAGATTTAATTTGATATTATATCTTAAATATCTTAAAGCTGATTAGATTATAGTATTAATAGCTTTAATTAAAGTAAGCTATACAAGCTTGTTAATATACTTAGAATTAAATTAAAGTTATTTCATTATAATAGTTTACTATCTGCTTAACTAATTATTATCCTGGCTATTTACATTTCTTAGCTCTTTAGTATTATTAATCACTATTTAAATTAAAATATCCATTATATCCTTCTTAGTTTGTCTGTATTTTATTATATTGCTTAGCTATTATTAAGGATATAAGTAACTAGTTATTAAATAGTACCATTATAGTTATATATTAGCTAGTTAGTATCTTTAGTTATTATACTTCAATAGATTCTACAAACCTAACTAATACCTTTACTAAACAACTTTAGTTCTATACCTTTATTTACCTAACTTACTGCTTCTATCTTCATCAGACTTAAAACCATTTTTACTAACTATAGAGATATTGCTTGGGATTATATATTAAGAGTTAATTTGCCTTAGATCCATTTTCTTACCTTATAACCATTTACATATTACTACCGCTCCTTTAGATCCTCTTCTTCAAAGCTAGGCATGAATTCTGAATAAACTAACAATATAAAAAAGAATAACACCATATAATGCCTGATTATTCTAAAATCTTTCGTAAACTATGGTTATGGTAGCGAATTTATCCCATTTACGGAAGAAATGGCGAATACAAAATATTAAGTAAACAAGAAATAATTTAACACAGTTCACTAATAACAATCATAGACGGACCTTTTTTTACTTAAGTTGAAATAGCAGAAAACTAGCTCTAATTTGTAAAATTTTAATTCTATTTATGATAAAGAATTCTATTATTTAGAAAATTATTACTCAATTAGGATCAAACAATGGATGGGTAGCTTTGCAAATAAATGAAGAGAAACAATTACTTGTTCGAAACATACTCAAGATAAATAATGGAAAAATAATAGATTAACGATTAGGTACTAGTGCAAGACAAATGAATGGGGAAGAAATTAAAGTAATAATATAAGAAGTGATTAAGCTTCACAACAATATAAAAACCATAGAAAGAATGTTTGAAATGATAACCTGCCAAAGATATAGGTGCTGATGAATGGAGCAAATTGCTAAAACACCTCCAAACTGTCTATAATATAGCAAGCGTAGGAAACAGGAAATTTTATATCTTTTTAGGTTAAGGAAAAATTGTAGTGGAGTGGCATAGACACTGAAAGAGAGATACCTAATAGGCTGCTCAATCTGTTAATTATGCAAAAAAGATAAAGAAGATGAGGATCATATTATAAAAAATTATATATAACACTAAGAAGAAAGAAAACTATTCATTTAAAAATTACTAAACATATAATTCAAAAATATATAACCTGAGAAATTTTCTAAGTTTGGGCTTAATAGAAATTGTCTGATGAAATAATAAGTTTGAAAGATTTATACTATTCATAGAAATATAACTAAGAATAGAAATAGATGCAATCATAAAGTAATTCATAAAAGGTACACTGGAAAAGAGAAAAGAAAATTTATTTAAAAAAATTATATCTTTCATTAAAAACATTTGAAAATACTACAGAACAGGCTCTAATGGCATACATTAATATTTATCTAACTTTCGAAGGACATAAAAAAACTAGAATAATAAGCAACGATTAAATTTTAGAACAAAATTATAAAAAAAATACTAAGAAGTAGCAAAAAAAGGTTAATTGACAAAATGGCGATTTAAAAAATGTAGTTAATATAAAGAAGCAAAGTCTAGGAAATCGAATATACTTACTATAGAATGAATTGATTTAAGACATTGACTCTAATCTTTCTAGTGAGATGATGATGGATCTGATCGAAGAAGAGTAAAAAGATACGATTAAAGCGGAACGTATGCAAGAATTGTGATAAATATAAACATAATATTTCGTGGAAAGCCAATTAAAAGTGACTCCACGTTAATATATTATTATTATTATATGTTTATTCTGTAGATCCTTACTTTCTTGATATTCCTTGCTCTTCTATTAATGATTTTTAATTAGGATATTAAGAGAAAACATCTAAACTCACTTTGCTAAGCCTTTTTAGATTTTATCTTTTTTATTTTTTATTTTATGCTTCGTAATGATGTGAAGAGCCTGACTGTGAGTTTATTACTACAAAAACTATTAATCAGCAGATTTCATTAAATATTCTACTTGGTATTTGGTAACTATTGAGGTGTATTTGAGATAATTTCTAATTTTTTCTTTTTTTCCTTTCTTGTAATTAATATTTTAATTACAAGATAATGATATTAGTGAAGAAGTTATATAAATTTATTATATTGTATATAGAAATATGTATTAAACGAAAAGATAGAGAATAGATACTAGAAATGCTACAAGGAAAATGGAATTAAAAAAATGATAGTATAAATGGAATAAATAATAACAGAAGCTCTAAAGCAAATAACACCATGAAAATAATATTGAAAGACAATATTTATAAATAAACTGCTATAATAAAATTTGAGGATTCTATTCTTTAGTTTCTATATTCCATTTATAAAGATAAGTAACTAGAATTTAAATATTTAAAACTTTAAAAGTTAAAGCTAAGCTTTCTCTACTTTCTTAGTAATATATATGAATTTTCTCTTCCTCTTTCTCATTTTTTAAGCTATTAACAATTTTCTAGATGTAGAAATATTTGAAGTTTCTACTTTAGCTTCAGTGTTGAATAATTTGGTTTAAATGAAGTGAGGCATGTTTACATTTGAATTTTCTTGAATGATTTAACTCTATTAGTTTATATCCTTATTAATTTCTATCTACAAATAAAAAATTACTATTGGATATTGTGTTACATCTACAGGAGAACAACTTTATAACTTTGCCTTTTAATATTCAGCCTGATAAATCTTTTCTTTGAGATTGTTAAGATCTTCTATTTCCTCTTATTATGGTTATTTATAAGTAATCTCAGCTAAAGGATTTTAGTTTTATGTTGGCTTAAAGAAACTTAAGGAATTTTACTCTTCTTCTATTTTTATTTTTCTAGCTTAAGTTTTTTATGTTTTTGATCTTATTTTAGTAATAATTTTTATAGCTAAGCTCTTAATTGAAGCAAAAAGGCATACAACTAAACTTGAAAGTACTAGAATGTTTGATGTTATAACTATCATTTAACCACAGTTTTAAGGAGTTTCTGAGTCTAAGGAACTTAGCCCTGTTTACTATTCTTTATCATCCACAGTATAGAAATAAAAATTGAAAGTATAGCTTATTGACAGTAATATCTCTAAACAACACTAGAAAAAGTTTATTCGCTTATCTTAAAAAGGTTTAATCCTTATGATATAGATAAGTTGAAGTAAACTTAGGGCTATACAAATGATTACTTGAGATAAGCAGTTATCTTATATGCAAACTAAGGTAACTGACAATATAAGTCTTCTTATTAGAAAAAAGGGATAAAAGAGTAAGGCTTTTCTCTCCAGTTTCAACTCATCAAAAACAGGATAATACTTCAGAAGGTAAGCTTCTATTTCTTCCTTTTAGTCTTCATTTTCTAGATTAATTCTATTCAGAATTTTAAAAAACTTGGACACTATTTAGAATAAGCGAACTATCATAAACATTTAAAAACCCTATAATTAAACATTACCAAGCAAAGTCAACCTGCTATAGTATTCATCGAGCTATAAGCATCCTTCAAGCTAGAATTGCTGATTTAAAGGAAACTTTGGTATCCTAATTTTAAGCTAAAAACTAAATGTAAACTTATTAAAAGTCTGTAATGTAAATATTTTTATCTCACTCTAGATAATGTCTTGCAGTAAACAAATTTACCAATAATAAATAAAAGAAAGTTACTAAGCAAAACCATTCCTAGGACTATAAAGTTTGGGAATGTATTAGCAAGAAAATCGTTTTCTTCTTTAAATTTCTCTAAATAATCAAATTGCATCAACTAAAAGTTAGTATCAATCTTTAATGATTTCGATACTTAGTAAAGTAAGTTTTAGTTTTATTAATAGTAATAAGCTTATAGAACACTCGGTTTTGAAACTCTTATGTATGAATTTGTATAAAGCAACTCATCAGCTAAAATCAGTTAAAAAATGTTCCTTGAAGACTATGTTGATTAGGAAACTAAACTACTAGCAGACGTGGTAGCTAAAGCTATAGTGTAACCTATGTTTTTTACTTATTGGCTTCACTCAATAGCCTGCTTTTATTAATGTGATATGTTAAAACTATCTATGGTTATTTCTTAGAATTCTTTGTCTTAATCATTATTCTAAGTTTTATTCTAAGTTTAATGGTCTTAGTCTTCTTATTCTGATTCATAGTTTTCTTCTATATCTTAACTTTAGTAGCAAGTATTTCTCTCTGATATAATAAAAGGTGAAAAGCATTCGTAACATATGGTTCCATCTTCCGAGCATTGCTTGCAATTATCGATTACTTGACTACAAGGGTGACATATTGATGTGTTCTAGTGATCTTATTCTGTGGCTGGGCATTACTGTACACAAGTATTAGAGGATATTTTAAAGGTTAGACATTTTAAGCATTGATCTTAATGTTGACAAGAAATACAGTTAAAATGTATTTGTTAACATGATTTGCAATTATTAGTTTCATCTAAATAAAATCCACTTTAACATTCATAGCATTGCTTTATGTTTTGATGACATTTATAGCAATTCTCTATCTCTTAGTTACAAGGTTTGCAAACTTAATCTCAATCATAATCTTATTCTGTTTCATCACATTTGATTTGACATTTTTTTTATGAAAGATATAAAGATTTACATTATAAGCAAACTTTTTCATCTTAGCAAATAGCACAATCTTATATTATTTCTTCACAAGCAACACATTTATCTCCTTAAACAAAAAGATTACTATAACATTTATCACATACTAGCTTTCCATTGTTTTCGTGACATTGTTCACAATCATTTATTTCTGAACTACACAGTTTACAAATGTTATCTTTATTTATGTCTTATTCATATTCTGAGCATTCATCTATGCATTCATTTTTAGATACCTTCTTATCACAAAACTAGCAAATATTTTAAGCATCGTAGTAGTAATTTTTTAAGCATTCATCAACACATTTACCATTTTAAGACTTTTTAGGTGCAAAGCATTTTTAGCATTCATTTTATGTGCAAAACTAACAACCTTCAATACTTATGCTGCATAACTCACATTAATCAAAACTCTTTATCAAATACCCACCTTCACAAACCAAGCATTTACTTCCATCTTCAGTACATTCGATACAATTACTTAATGCAGAGCTACAGAGCCCACATATTCTATCATTATCTTTATCTTATTCTGTAATAACACACTTAGAAACACATTTATTACCAGAAACTTTTCACGGATAAGCGCATTCTCTGCATCTTAACTTATTAGAACATGAAACACAATTTTCATCTATTCCACTACAAGGATAGCATAAACCATCTGCTTCTAATATATAGTCTGACATGCAGTTATAACAAACATCTCCAGAGCTTGAACATAACTAGCAGCTTTTAATTTAGGAGCTACAATTTTAGCATCTTGAGTCTTAATCTTTGTAAGTTCCAGAGGGACAATTTTCGACACATTGATTATTATATAGATAAAATGATTTTAAGCATTATTCACAAATCTGTCCTGATATAGAACAAAACTAGCAGTATTTAATTTAGGAGTTGCAACTTTAGCAAGTTTAATTATTATCTTAGTAAGTTCCTTAAGGACAAGTTTCTAAACATTAATTGCTATATAAATAATAACCATCTAAGCACCTCTAACAAATATCACCTGAGCTAGAACAAAAATTGCAGTTTTTAATTTTTAAATTGCAACTTTAGCATGTAAAATCTGTTTCTTCATAAGTATTTGAAAGACAATTTTCTAAGCATTAATTGTTATATAAATAAAGTTAATTTGAACATTGATAGCAAATAACTCCATCTTAAGAACATTTTTAACAATTTTATATTAAAGTGTAGCATTATTTACATTATTAGTCTTAGATATAATATCCTTACTCGCATTCTAAGCACTATACATCACTACAGTTCTAGCAGTTACTTCATAACTATTAGCAGGCTTAACATATTCCATCATTATCAGCGTCTTACTCATTACTTTAGCATTAATCTTAACATTTCTTATTTGTAAGTTTTTTACCATTCAAGCAAGAAATACAACCAGAGGAGCTACAACTTACACAATATTAGTCATATATTTAGCAAGAAATACACTTATTATTAAGAAAATAAGATTAGTTTGAGCATTTAGTACAGATATCTCCCAGTTGATTACATTCTTCACAGTTAGTTAAAGTTGCATTACAGAAATCACAGTAATTATCATTGTCACTATCTTGCTAAGTACTAGGACAAGTTTAGTTGCAAAGTTTTTCTTTATTAATTTTTAATGCACACACACATTAGTCACTCTAAAATGTTCAATTCTAGTAGCATTATAAACAATTATTTATATTAGTTCCAAAGCATTCGAAACAATTAGCATGGCATTAAAGAGATGGCAAAGAAGTAAATCCTTGATAAGGCTGATTTAGCACAGTTAATCAATCTTAAATTGATAAAAATAGATTTTTATAGTACCTTAAAGAAAACTAATATCCTATATAATTAAAATTTTATAAGAAACTACCCTAATAAATAAAATTTGTTGAACTAAACGCAATTATGGATATAATATTTTTAGATTATGCTTGTAACTAATTATCCATTTTTGAATGAGTTATATAGGTTGTAACTTGTCCAGTTTAATTAACTGAAACGGATACAAATACTCAAATATCACTAACAAAAGTAACATTATTATATATTAACTCTGGGATGGTATTCGTTCACATTTGGACTATAAGCTTAGTATAATTAGGCTTAGTTTATTATATAGCAAGTTCAAAAAAGTTACTTGAATCTTTATATAAATTTATGAAAACTCCTCAATTATTTGTATTTTATGTATCTTAATCGAATTTTAACCAGGATGAAATACTAAATTAAGTTTATCCAGAAGGATCAAAACCATATCCAGAAAACGATTTTTTAGCACTTGGACTAGCGGTGGATTTAAGAGTTGGAACGTTAGGATCTAAAATATCGAAGAATTCTAAGGCTCCAACTTAGAATATTATGAGTAGAAAAGCGAGAAGGGCTTTCAATGACATTTATAAATAAAATGGTAAGAAATAAATTTAAATTAAATATCTAAGTTTAGTTTAATAGCCTAATGCTTATTAAAGTCATTCGTTTATAAATAATACTCTTTAAACAATAATCATCAACATTATGTTTATATTTAATATGGACATCAGAATAAAGCTACATGTATAATTATTAATTATGGCTATTACTAATTGCATAGCATCACTACATAAATAAAAAGTTAGAAAAATAAAAAAATGAATAGTAGATTAAAGCTATAATCAAGTACTAACTTTTTATTATACAATGATTTTTGTATACAAATATGAGTTATATAGCTATTAACTTATCTTAGCTTATGGAGTATTATAAACTAAATTTGTTTTAATTTATATATAAATTAAATAAAGGCAAATGTAATACATCAGTATACTAGAATTATTAAGACTCTTTATCATTAGATCTAGTAGCAGTATGTCTAAACTAAGCTGTGCTTTTATATATAAGAGCTTATTTTATTTTACTACATTATATTTTTATTTGAAAAGGGGTTTACTAAGGAAAAATAGAAATGCAGTTATTTGTAATTGAATATACTTATAGGCAGATAAGCTCTTTAATTATGTTAGATATAAATAATTTTTGAAGGATGATAACTCAAAATTCAAGTTTAGCCAATCATTGAAAATAAGTTATGAAGATTAATGCTTTAAAAGAGCTTTAAGCAACAGTTATAGAAAGGCATATAAATAAAATGCAGGAAGGAATGGGCTTTAAAATTTGTGATCCATTTTGCTACTAAAAATAAAATCTAGTCACTCACTACTAGCGATTTTTGGGGATTTTTTTAAGAAAAATAAATAGAAAACTGAGTTTCTGAGCTCGATTTAAAGATTTTCCATAAAAGTTGACGATAAAAATTAATATTGTGACATTGGAAATCGATTAAAGATCTCAGCTAAAAATAAAAGGGACATAGATAAAATGACCTCACCCTAAGAAGATGAATATATATCAAGAAGCAGCTAAATTTTAAATTGCAATCTTAAGTTCATAAGAGCAATATATTATTTAATCTTCTACTAAATTATGTAATTAGTTTTTAAAAGGCTATAAGTACCAATCTAATAATTAAAAAGTTACCTCTTAAAGTATCTTAGTGAAGCAATTATAAATCATATATGCTTTCTTTGCCAGATCAGTTGCTTTTAAATTGCTACCAACTTTTAAAACTTGATTTTATAGTATTAGCAGAAACTTCAATCCTTTTTAGAAGATATCAAATAAGAAAAACGCTTAGTTTAAAAAAATTTTTGATTACCAAATCTTACCTTTAATCATCAAATTCGATTTAATTCTCCAACCTAATATTCACTAGAAGCCTTTAAAAGTTAATCAATTTGAGTAATAACTAATATTGATCTTAAGGCTATAGATAAAAATGACATTAGATCTAGCATTCAGCTCTTTCTTTTTTATCATTTTGCATAATCTCTCCTAGAGTCTCTAACTAAGAAGCTTTATAATAGCTTAATAAAGTTAATTTTTTGCTGATTAAGTATATTTTAGTTTTAATAAAATAAGTCTACTCTACACTTCTGGTTAAAGTCTGAAAAGACTTCTGTAAATATTAAATCAATAGACTAAAGCCAGAGACATTAAACTAAGATTGATGCTTTATTTAATTCTGCTATTAAAAGTAAAGAAAGAAAATACTTTAATTTTACTTACCAGTAAAAGTGTATTTCTAGTATCTTTTAAGTCTAATTTTAAACTCTTTAATATATTTAAAAGTAGAGGAATTATAAAGTAGAGAGATAGAGTTTTCAGTTACATTGTGAATAGTTTGCTTAAATATTAAATTAATGAATTTATATATTTTACTAAGATTTTTATAAAGACTTCTACTTTAAAATTTAAGTAAAATGGCTCTGCAGACCTTAGTGATTAAACTATTAATAGTACCATTTAAGATCAACCCAACTCTTTCTCAAATACACAAGCTTAGTAGTAAAATTCGCTGCTCTGCTAACTATCCAATTAATTCTTCTTTAAGTAAATCAATTGCGGTAAGTGAGTAGAAAAGAAGACTTTAGACAGCATTTTCTAGACTCTTAATCTTAGTAATTAACTAGCTTGCTTGACTCTTGTTCCTTTTTACATTTCACGTTATATTTCACAATTCTTAAAAAAAGGAACTCATGCAAGAACAAGGACTTTGGATTTACTTTTTTGTCTTTATAAGTTTATATTTATCAATTATGTTCCTTACAATACATGGCCTTAAATAGCATAACCAAAGATATAAAATGAAGAAATTATGAAGAATAAGGATGTAGATCAGAATAATAATAAGAAAATAAAGCAAAACACTGATGAAAAACTTATGCAAGTATCTCTTATATTCAATGAGATTCAAAGAGTTCTATTTGATAACATGATATCACTGTTTGGATACTTGATATAATACTTTTTATCAGAAGAAAGCAACATTTTAATTTCAACAAATGTAACTGATTAGGACAACTCGACAATGGCATTAAGAGCCTATTTCTTAATATCTTTTGATAGCTTAAAAGCTCAAAATAATAGGTTCCAACTTTTCCTACCATGCAACCTAAATTCGAAAATAATAATTCGAATGAAACAGCAAAGATATGGAGGGACGAATACTCAAATTTCAATAGATAGCAAAAGAACAAGTTAATTATAATTAAAAGAACTCAGTTCAAATTATTGGAGAGAACGAAAATTAACTACCAATACAGTTAAATCCTGGAAATTACGCAAGTCGATTAACTAGAAAGAATGAAAACAAAACGAAGATATCAGTAACTGAGAAATGGTAAAGCTTACTTCAGTTTCTATATACAAAAGCAATTCAGACACTAAAATCCCAATACTAATGATATTATAAATGAGATTAAAGTAAAATAGTTTCTTAGACAAGTTAGTGAATAATACGAATAAGGTATATCTAATTTTAAAATACTTCCGACTGGTATAATATTAATAGATTTTTTGAAGCATCAAGATCTCTAGTTACTTATAAAGAAAGTTAGTTTGATACTTAGAGCTTTTCTTCTTATCTTCTAAATAAGATTTTTCTATAAGATCTCAAGATATAATTCAATTACTTTACTTAGAATTTCTTCTATCCTTAGCTGTCTTTAATTAATTAGGTAAAAGAAAGAGTTTTCTTTAATTACTTCTAAACTTAGCATCTTTTAATCTATTATTTAACTATCAAGGTAATAGAATGGAAGAATTTTAATTTCCTAGTTAATTTTAAAAATATCGGGAAGAAGTCAAAAAGAGACTACACATTATTTTCAGGTCTTAAAGAAATTAGCCAGTTCAGTACCTAAACTACAGCCTATCAGTTGGTTCCTTATGTCTTTATTTAGTTCTATTTATTTGATGTAGATTATCGATCCTTATTGCCTCCTATTACTACTTTCTAAATATCTCTCTCTATTATCTCATAGGTCTTAATAAACTGGCTTTCCTCTTTAGCTTAGTAATCTTAGGACTATAAAGAGAAACTTCGACTTGAAGCAGAAAACTCAAGATTTGTAGTAGGGAAGAATAAATAGATCTGAGAAGATTCCTTATAATCTATGAAGTAAATAAGTAAAACTAACTGATTTTCCTTTTTATGAGCAACAAAGATAAGTATAAAATACAAAAATACCAAGAAAATAATTCTTTCAGCACTAAGTTGAGGAAGATTATATGTTAGTTAGATGAATAGTATCTATAGATATTGAGCTATTTTCTTTAATTCTAGACAAATGCTTCATCATTATGAAAGGAATAAAAGATATTAGAATTATATCAAAAAGAATAGGGCCAAATATTAGAAATCCTTGATGTTCTTCTCGTTAAATTAATAAAGCTTATCTAGCTTTATCACGCTACTTTCTACATTTACTTATGCAATAAATGTTTCATATAGCACACTAAGAAGTGAGATAAATAACCTTAGTAAAGCGATTCTGATAGCTCCTACACAAATAACAGGCAACTTAACACCAAAAAATTAGTCTTTATTAAAGTTTAGCTTGCTGAAAATACTATCAGTAGATTGTCACTGTTGAATCTTGCTTCTGTCAACAAGTTTTCGATTCTGTTTTCTTTAAATTAACTTCCAACTAAACTAACTAATTCTGCTTTAAGGATTTTAGATTCTAATACTAAGTAATTTTTATTTAGAAGCTAGAAAAACTAAGTTTCTTAGATCCTAAAATACTTTATTAGCTTAAACTTTTAAATGAAGTAGTCTTTATAAAAGTAGTGGCTATTATAGTAAAGATAAATAATAGGTTTATTAGAAGCATAGAGATAGTAAAATAGGTAAATTAAGCATTAATAAGCTTAGTTTATATATAAGAGTCTATCTTTTTAATTAAGCAGTCTAGACTTACAATGATTAGCTTACCTTATAAAAATAAATTTAAAGCTAGAAAATCTCTTAAGTACTTATGATTAAATCCTTTGATTATAAATTATAATAATCCTTCTAAATATCATTAATAGGTATAAATTAACTAGTTCCATTAATTAAAGATAAGCTTTATTTGATGCTTAATATACCTAAGAGGTATCTAATATATTCTAAATAGGTTAATCTAGTTATCTTATAGAATAGTAAAAGATACTAAAGATACAAAGATAATAAAGATAGTAGTAGAGTATATGGTAAGTATAGCTTAACTATCTATAATGTAATAGTATCTTATACTATTGCAGCATTCATACCTTAGTCCTTATGCCTTCTTTAGTTTACCTCTATTTAATTAAACTGCTTTTATACTTACTAGTTCATTAGAACATTCTTATTTCATTACTACTATGCCTCATTTATTTCAATCACTTTATAAATATTATAAAAGTAACCTAAACCAGATTAAAAATACCAGGCACCTCCTGATTCACCATACTTGGGTAAAACAGAAGCAGAATTTTGGGAAGAGATATCTGATTCTAGTGTTTAGCAAGTAACTAAAGGCTCTTAATTATAAGTAAATAGAATCTAATAGAACATTTTAGAATAAGAGTAATAACTATGTCAGAGCAGGTAAGAAACCAGACTGCTTATTTTGAAATCATTTATTAAGAGAACTTTCACTATCTTACAGTTGTTTTAGAAGAGCAGACTTATGCTTAAAATTAATCTAGCTTCGTATTTAAATTTCAATCCAGAGGTTAATTAAAGACTGAGCTTTAATGCACCTATCAAGTAAAACAATAAAAATATCAAGATAAATCAAGATTCAATAAGAAGAAAAACTAACTAAGACTTAAACAAAATAAGTTCAAAAGCTAAAGAAATGAAAAATACTACAACCAATCTAACATTTAATTAAGCAATCCAAAAACTTTTACTATTTACAAAAGAAGAAAACGCTAAGATTAGAAAAAGACTTTAGAATCTCCTGACTCAAAAGAATAGGATTATATGAAATATAATGAAAGGACTAAACGTTAATCCACAAGGAATCTATATAAGGTTAAAAGTAACAATATGACCTTCCTAATTGTATAGTGCTGATTGTTTAATTAGAGCTTGGATATAATCACCCACTAATATAAAAATAAAACCAAAGATGGTTAATATTAAAGAAGATAGCTAACTAATTTTAAAACTAAATATATTAATTCTTAATCTTTTTATTGATTAATTTCCTAATAACAAAGATAGATCCTTGATGTAAAATTAGCACATCTTCATTATATAAAAACCATATTAAAATGATTTTTTAACTTCTAAATTATTATAAGTCTAATAAAGTATCAATGCTAATACTTCTTTATACTTTTACTAAGTTATTTTAATTTTAAATTTAAAGATTTTAGCTAAATAGACATTTATGACATTTTAATATTTATTAATAGACTATTACTAATATCTTTATAAGTTACCCTTTTAATAATAGATTTATCTTATTATTATTAAACTTACTAAAGTCTAGCAAATAATAAGATATTAAGATATTAAGTTTGTTAATATCCGCTTTTCATTTTATACTAATATCAAATATACTTATGATTGATATTCTAGTCTAAGCTTAATGAGCTTATCTTTTATTATGTTAAGTTTTTTATTGCTAGAGTCTAGTTTAAATAGCTATGAGTTAGCACATTATTATTTTCTTTCTTCTTAATTAGTTCAGAGTAATTCCTTTCTTATTGTAGAAATAAAAGTTGCTTGGAATATGCTTTTTTTATTTGAAACAAGTTCTTTTCTTTTAAAGGCTTCATTATTTGAAAGATTAACTTAAGGCTCAATTCAAATCTTAAATTTCTTCTTTTTCTTTACCCAGTAACTTAAGAGAATCTTCTTAAATTGCAAAGGCAATATTCAAATCAGGATTTACTTTAATAAATATGTTAAAGCATTCTGTAGCTTCATCATATTTCCTAGTCTTCTTACTGTTGCTCTTTTATAACTGCAGGCAATAACATTATTAGAGTTTACCTAAAGAGCTTCATCAATTTCAATGGATTCTTCATTCTTATTTAAGCTTCTCAGTACAGTGCCTTTACTACAATTAGAACCAACAAGCATAGGATATAGTCTTATAATATTGCTCAAGTGCTTGATTTTTCCTTCAAGTTTATTAATCTTTAATTAAGCAAATCCTACATTATATTGAGCAGAAGCAAAAGGAATTGAGGTTTATAGGTTAACTATAGCCTTGAATCTCTTCTTGACTGTTTGTTGTAAAGTAATTGGTTATTAGAATAGAATGTAGCTAAGGATTAAGCTTAGTAGATAAGGTAGAAAAGTAATAATGATAATAGCCTTGATTACTATAGCTCTCCTTTGTATGGTATAGGTAAAATAAATTGAAAGAGCATTAAATCTATGATCCGTATTTGATTTTTGAAGTAAGTTGGCTGTGAGTAAGTACTGAGAAGTAAATAATTAGTATCTGTAGGTATAGTTGTTTACAAAAGGTTGTTGGTAATTTGTTAGAAGCATAGTAATTTAGCTGTATTATATAATAACTAAATATTAGATTTAATTTGATATTATATCTTAAATATCTTAAAGCTGATTAGATTATAGTATTAATAGCTTTAATTAAAGTAAGCTATACAAGCTTGTTAATATACTTAGAATTAAATTAAAGTTATTTCATTATAATAGTTTACTATCTGCTTAACTAATTATTATCCTGGCTATTTACATTTCTTAGCTCTTTAGTATTATTAATCACTATTTAAATTAAAATATCCATTATATCCTTCTTAGTTTGTCTGTATTTTATTATATTGCTTAGCTATTATTAAGGATATAAGTAACTAGTTATTAAATAGTACCATTATAGTTATATATTAGCTAGTTAGTATCTTTAGTTATTATACTTCAATAGATTCTACAAACCTAACTAATACCTTTACTAAACAACTTTAGTTCTATACCTTTATTTACCTAACTTACTGCTTCTATCTTCATCAGACTTAAAACCATTTTTACTAACTATAGAGATATTGCTTGGGATTATATATTAAGAGTTAATTTGCCTTAGATCCATTTTCTTACCTTATAACCATTTACATATTACTACCGCTCCTTTAGATCCTCTTCTTCACAATAAATGCAATCTCTTTTACTTCATAATTTAAGACATATGATACTTCTAAAAAGTCTACTATCTTTACTTTAGGCTAAATAGAAGATTATTTAGCAAAAGACAAATAGAGACTAGAAAGTTGATAGAGAGATTCAATAAAACAAGATAAGTTTGGATATAAAGAACAGAATTAGGAATTGTTTAGCTAAGGAAACAACCTGCGCCAATAGAATTTTTGCATAGTAAAATGTTAGCTTAATGCTATAAAATAATTATCTACTACTAGAGTATTAACTATTATAATAGCTTAAGCTAGTAGATATCTTTAACATTAGTAATCCTTTGCTGCCATATAATATTAATGATACCAATCCAGTCTTTAATTATAATTAATACTAAAGAATATAACTTTTAAGTCTAAAGCTTATATTTTTAAATATCTTATAATATTAGTTTGCTTATTATGGACTAACATAATAATAATAAAATAATCTTAAATAAAGAAGCTTTCTAGCTAAAGAGAAAATGATTCATTTATAAAGATATTTAATTAAAGCTAAATTAATATAAAGAATAAACTAATTTGTTTAATTTTGCTTAATTATACAATAACTTAATTATAATAGCTAATCCTAAGAACTTAAGTCTAAATTCAAACTGATATTTATAATGTAAGCATCTTCTTTGTATTTTATAGTTTTTATAAAATTAATAATCTTGCTTATAGATTTAGCTTCTAAATATCTAATAAAATTTTGCTTTTAAGAGTTTATATTTACAATTTTAAAGTTTATCATTATGCTTAAGAAGGTAATAGTAAAGTTCTCTAAGTATTTGGGCTGAATTTTATTTAAAAGCCTGTTATGGAAAAATTAATTAATATTTGATAATATTTGGTAAATTATAAAGATTAAAGTCTATTCCTTTATCTAATATTTCTTGTTTTTGACACTGCTAGCAGAGATAAAAATTTCTTAGTTAAAAAATATAAAACATAAGATTACTACTGAGAGAACAGGAACGAGATGCTTAAAATTTGCTAATTTTCATTGTCATTTTTTTGCATATGATTAAAGTTCTAAGTATGATTCTTCCTAGTTCTGAATTTCTTTGCTTCATCTTCCTAAACTTTCTTATCTTTATTATATTCCTCATTTTCTTATTCTTCAACCTTTTGTACAATTAAAATGATCCTAACAAATGTTGACTAATTTTATTTATATCTATAATAGTTAGTTATTTTGGCTTTTCCTATTGAAACAATGTTCCATTATCTCAATTAAATTATTTCATATCTTACATTTGACGTACTATATTTAAAGGTTTCTAAATGTCCGTACAGTTTAGAACTTATTTAATTATAAATTAACTTTCTTCAGACTGTGTTTCTTGATATTGAATGCCTTCTATGTCTTTTTAAATATTTGGTATATCTAAAGAAATAATTCATATAATTCAAATCTTTCATGGATTGCTTCAAGTATTAATGATTACAGCAAAGTATCCTTAGATATCTTTAGAATAGCTTAGTGTTTAGTCAAGGAAATTCAATTATTATCTTTATTTCTTCTTTAAAGCTTCAATCATTTAGGGCATAAAAAGCATATCTAATTAATATATCTATTTTTATAGGGAGTAGAGTTATTTAATAGATTATATAGGCAATAACATCTAATCTATAGTTATCTGGCACTTCATTTTCTAGTTAAGACGTCAGTAATTCCTTTCTATATAGTTCTGAAAGATTTCATACGTTGCGCTTATTCTTATTTCATAGTAATTCGTAACTGCTATTGTGGTCTGTTCACGTTTCTCTATTTTTTATGATAAATATCATAAGAATTATTTTATTTCTAAAGGAATTAACTTAGAGTGATAAAGGGGTTTATTCAATACCTATTTTATGTATAAAATTTTATGCTTCTATATCTGAAATGAATACTTGATTTTATAGAATGCTTTCCTAAGATTTTGATAGTAAGATTCTTTCTACTTAGATAGTAAAAAAATTATAGTAGCTGCATTAAACTAGCAATAGATAGTAGTATCATCTATCCATATTATCTGATTAAGGTAACTTAAAGCTTATTTCATTATATTTTTCTATCTGGTTGAATAGAAATTCTTGATTGAATATCTTAAGTAAAAAATAAGAATCTTAAGGGTATTTTCCTTCAAACCACTAGTGCGATCGCACTTTATGGCAAATAAGGCTAATATGCTTATTCATTTTATGAGTTCATTAAAAGAGAAATTTTGTTAGTATAGATAACTTTTAGCTTGTTAATTAAGTCCTTATTCTTCAATATTTAATTTAAATTAGCTATCTAGCTTCAGCTCTTAAGTATTTAATTAGTAAATATATAGTTACAAAGAAGGAAGCAACTTGTCAAATAATTGCAGGACTTTGCTATTTAGAGACTTATAAGATATTAGCTGAATAACTAGACTTTATTAATTATTCTGTATTTTCTATAGTAACTGGGGTTAGTTTATTACTTTTGATATTCAACTACACTTAATTAGATACTTGTTTTTAGTTCTTTACATAAGAGTTTCACATAAAGTACTAGGAATGTTATATATAGGAATTATTATCCTTATAGCATAATAGAAGAAGTTAAGAGATTACATTGCTCTTTACTTCTTTTTAATTCCTCATTATATAAAGTTCAGTTTTAACTAAAGCTTAGCAATTTCATTCTAACCAAAATCTAAACTAGAACAATCAATAACTATGATCTAAATATTTAAATATCTTACTAAATCATCTCTCTTACTCATCATCAAAGAAGTAAGCTATCATCATCTTAGTTAAATTAACTTATATTTTAAAATTAAAATAAGAAAAATACTAAATAGACCTTCATAATCTAAAGCTACTTAGATTGATACTTGCTTGATAACTTTTATATTTTATTAATAACTAGTATTATAATTTTCTAAAACTTTAAGATAGAATCTATCTAAAGTTTTAAAAAACAGTATTTTAAAATTTTGAAATGGTTGTAAAGTAAGACATCTTAAATTACAAGACTATTTTAATAGCTAAATTAGCTATTCTATCATAATCATTAATTTTTGCCAATAAAATTAATCTAGTTTATGATGCTTGAGTCTTTGAAGTATTTTCAGCAAAACAAAACGTTCAAATTAGTTACTCACTGACTTAATCAAGATTTGAAAAAAAGTTTTAAACTAAGGAATAGACTTTTTCAAGTTTTTCACATTTTAAGAAAGCTACAACATAATTTAAAGTAGTAATGTATCAGATATAGTTAAGAGGACACATTTACTCTTTACATACTATAAGGATCTAATTTATTTACTTAAGATTTACTAGATATTCTAAATCAGTCTTATCAATAATTCGCTTCTGAACCTTCTCCTGAATGCACTACTGATTGATATAAGTGTTATGGAGTTGATGCAAATTAGTTCTTACAGTACTAATAAAACTAAAATATTTTAAAGACTCTTGTCTATGCATTCTAAAAATTACAAAAGATAATGGTTGCAACTAAACTTTTCCAATATCTTAGTAAGACAGTGAGGATGATAATTACTATGACTTTTGTAATGCAATTATAACTAACTGTGAAAAGTGTGATCAATAGGGAGATAATTGTACTAAATGCTAAAGTTTATTTTATATACTCAATGATTAATGCTTTTCTTGCTTAGATAATAACTAATTTTGTATAAGATGTAACAGCGCTGCTTGATTGCTAGATGTAAAATATTTGCAGTATAAATGTTAAGATTAATGCTAAAAAAATTAATAAGACGTTAATTTAAGATGGAATATGCTAGCCCTGCTAGTAATAATGAAGTAACTGCTAGAACTGTAGTGATATTGAGTGCTTAGAAAGTGAATAAAGATATTATCTTACACAGTAATATGCAAATCATGCTCCACATTAATTTAAAACTGTTCAAGATGTTCTTAAGATGGAATTATTTGCTATCAATGTGAAGATACTTAAGACCTAAAATTAACGAATAACTTTTATTAACTTTAATGTGAGTTATATAAATAAGATTTTGATAAGATGGAATTTGCTAGTCATGTGGAGAAGAAATAAAGAACTATAGAGAGTGAGATTAAAATGTAAGGAGTTGTACTTAATGCATATAAGAAGAGTTCTTCTTTTAGTAAGAAAAAGTGGAAGACATATCTTGTGATTATAATAGACTAAATTGTAAAAAAATGTTATGCAAACGGATAAATTTTTAAGAGTGTATAGATACGTTTATTTTGTTATATAATAAGTGTATTTTAAAATGTCCAGATTAAATAAATTATGAAATAATCTAAATTGCATCAAATGCAACTAAAAGTTATTAAACCGCAAGTAATGTACTGATTGGAAGAAAAATATCTTTAGTGAAAAGAAACTTTTCTATTTTATGAAGAAAGTTATATAGAGAAATATAGAAGAAGTTTGAGAACAAAAGAAAGATATTATATTAGATATAACTAAAAAGAAAAAGAAAAATATTATATTGCAACAAAATAGGAAAGATATCAAGCATTATCTAGGCTATACAATAATTTAAGAACAATATGAATAATAAGGAATAGAGTTGAAGAGACATATAAACTTTTATATTAATCTCTAGAGCATTCTAGAGGTTCACGGCAAAGAGATTGAAATACCCTCAAGAACGTCAAACATTAAATTTAATATTATAAATATATAAAACTAAGAAATATTTAAAATTAATAGTTATCTAGGATTATAAAATTATTGATCTATATAAATAAACTCTTTTTATTTATTATTTCATTTTGCTAGAATCTTAGCAAACATATCATAGTAGTCCAGGATTCTAAATTATGGAGGCTATTCTGACATTAATCTTGAGATTATATTATAAACATAATTATTTTTATTTTAATCAAATACATTTTTCCCTGCTTAAACCTTTAAGCTAATTTTTCATATTTTTTATTACCAAAAACAGATATTACATCAGAAACTTTTCTATGATTATTTAAATGGTATAAAAATAAAATAAAGTATGCACACTAGTTAAAGAAAAAAAAGAGTAAGCATTAACTTCAATAATAAATGAGTCTTGCTTTATTATTTGAGTTGGTATCACATGAGAATAAGAATGTTAGCAAAATGATATATCAACCATTATGATAAATTCCTATTGAAATCATAGACAAATCTAAATTCCAGGTTAACTTCTCTTTTTACATAAAACAAGAATGGTTACTTCAGTTAATTAAAAAAGTGAATTAAGATTTCCTATAAATTTTTTAATACTAATTATAATAGAAAAATTTTTATGAAGCAGTATTTAGAATAAATGCAATGATTACTTTAGTCTTTATTATAAAGACTCAGATGATAACTTAAAAGCTTCCAGGTTTATTAATATACAAAAATAAAAATGTGAAACTAGAAAAAGTTGAATAATAAAAGTAATAATTTTAGGTTAAAATTTACTTAGCCAAGAACAAAGACACAATTGATTAAGACACTCTGAAATTTTATGGGAAATTAACATTTATTTCATATATTAAAAATGTTAATTTAAATAATCAAATTCAAGTTAAAAACTTAAGGAATTATATTTTGTGAAGGCTTTTGATTTAAAAGAATAATATCTTGATCGGAAGTGGAAAGGAGGAAAATAATTAAAAAAAGCCTATTTATCTTTGATAAAAAGAAGTTAAATAAGAATATCTGTGAAAAGCTAATGAAGAAATATTGGTAAGTTGGAAGTTTCTGAATTGAGTATATTACTGATGTAAAAATATGGAAAAATAGAATAAAATTTATTAATTATTCTAAAGGTTTCTAATTTTAAATATATAGATATTTTTATTTGCCTAACTAAAAAATTCGAAAGCTTTTTGAATCGCTGAAATAAGGATAATCTAATTAGTGAAGTAATTAATGCATCGTATTAGGATAATTTTTATAATAGCTTAGTTGAAAAAATCTGAGAAAATAATTAGTATGAATGTTAAGTCTCTTTAATACATATTTTTAACTCTTCTTCCCTTTAGTCACCTAGCACGATTTCTTATTTGATTTACTCAGTTTAAAGCAAAATATCTCTTGAGAAAGTAAAATTTTATTTACTTTCTTCTTAATGAAGCTAACTCTTTTCATTTATGGCTTCCAGTTTACTAACTTCTTTGGTTTATTCATTTTAAGAGATTTTATTTGATTTTTTGCTTTTTAATGCTTGATAAAGTTCTACAAAAGTCAAAATTATTGATACACACAATGAGCCAACTGAAAATGTGCAGCACAAATATATGATTATCGTTCCATAGTCATCAGCCTATTAGTTTAGTTCGCTTGATTATATAGTATCCCTGCTGTTTCAGAAGTAGAAGTTAAAGAAAAAGACGAAGATTAAAACTAACTCTCCATAAATTTCTTAGAATAAAGATAGAAAGCTTTAAAAAGGTTTGTAGAATACTACATAAAAAAGCCAAACTGTGCAGTTGATAATTTAAAGGGATATTTAGAGGATCTAAATCTCAGAAAATATGATGATTGAAAAGGCAAAGAAAAGCCTTCTTGATAAGAAAAGAACTTAGAAAGAAGCTTAGAGTAAGCTATTTTGCTCTTTCTTGTCGAAATACACGATATACTTCTCCTTTATTTGATCCATTTTTTCCTTTATCTATTCATTCTAGTCTGCGCTATATTTTTACTTTAAATCGAAGTATTTCTTTACTACATAGAAACTATGAGCAATGCAAGATATTTATATCAGCTAAATAAAATAAATAACTTACTAGAACAGCGATAGCAAGAAAGGAATTAAGAGCAACATACCAGTCGCTTAAGTTAAAATGCTAGAGCTATAACATAGCAGCTATATTTATTTGTAGTGTCTTAAGGTTATAAATTACTGATATGTAATTTCTATTGGTCAGTTTAATTCTTAACTTTTCAATCTTAGCTTTATACTTTCCTAGTATTTTAAGGAAGAAATCAAGTTCAAAAAGAATTACTAGTATAAAAAGGCCACTTTAGAGATTTGAAAGTAAAGTGTAGCTTGTGTAATTTAGTAGCACATAAATCTATTTTTCCACTAGAAGCTTTCTAGAATCCAAATCTAAAGACAGAAAGTTATTGTTGTTAACTCCACAAACTGGATTATTGTTATTAAAGCTCATATAGAAATAAGCCTTCAAGTTATCTGTTCTTTCTACGTTTATAAATGCATTTAATAGGATAAGTTACGTAGTAAATATGACTTATAAAAAAAAGGTCATACCGGATAAAGAAACCGAAGAGTTAATCATAAAAGTAGATACAACCACAGAATTTCCTATTAAAGTACCGTAAGATGTATATTCTTAAAAGGTATAAGTAGATTCAATTAAACTCTTTACTTAACTTGTAATATTGAAGTCGTCTAAGCTATTATATTATGCTATTTCACTATCAATTGTTTAATTTTATTATTACTCATCTTCTTCACTTTCTTCAGTCTCTTCATTCTGTTGATTACATTACTAAAGTATCTATTAATACTAAACTTTTTTAGGACATTAAATATCTTCTCTTGCCGAAGTTTCATTAATAAAGTAACTATAGCATAATCTTAGTAATTCGCATGCCCAACAAACTCCATTTACTTCTATTTCATTTTCTTTGCAATCTTCAACACAGCTAACTGTAGTGTTTGACTATTCAATATGGTAATTAGCTTTACATGTTAAGCACTATTCACCATACTTAGAACATGATTAGCAATTTTTAAATTTATAGTCACAGCTTCTACATGTTTAATCTTAGCCTTAAAAAGACTCATCAGGGCAACTTTCAACACATTTATTATCTATAAGTAGATATTATCCTTAACACTTATTGCAAGTTTTTCCATCTTAAGAGCATAACTAACAACCTTAAGTTTTTTAGCGACAGGTTTAGCAAATAGAGTCAAAATTCTAATCAGCTGAACAGTTTTTAGCACACTAATTTTGGTATAAATCAAATGTTTCTTAGCACTAATGACAGATTTCTCCGTTTTCTGAGCATAAGTAACAATTTCTAAATTTTAAGTTGCAGTTTTAGCAAATAAAGTTAGAACCTTAATAAGTTCAACTAGGACAACTTCCGATACAAGAGTTATTATATAGAACAAACGGGTACTGGCATCTTAAACAAATCTCTCCGTTAAATGAACATTACTCACAATTTCTTACTTTTGAATCACAACTTCTGCAAAAAATGCTGTCATCTTAAAAAGTACCCTATGGACAACTATAAACACATGTATTATTAAAAATCTTAAATGTATCTTAGCATTCATAACAACTCTTACCGTTGTAAGAGCATAACTTACAGTTGCTAATTTTAGACTCGCAACTTAAGCAAGTGAAATCATTTTGATAGGTTTCTATTGGACATGAATCAACACATTAATCACTATATAGATTAAATGATTCTTGACATATGTAGCATAAATCTCCTTTCTTAGAACAAACTTTACAATTACTAATCTTCAAATTACATTCTTAGCAAGTAAAATCTGATTGCTAGTATGTTTCAGTGGGACAGTCTTGAAAGCATTTATTATTATATAAATAATACCTTTCTTGACATTTATTACAAATGTTTCCTGTGTCCGAACATATCAAGCAGTTTTCAATTTAGGAGCTACAACTTTAGCATCTTGAGTCTTAATCTTTATAAGTTCCAGAGGGACAATTTTCGATACATTAATTATTATATAGATAAAATGATTTTAAGCATTATTCACAAATCTGTCCTGACATAGAACAAAACTAGCAATATTTAATTTAGGAGTTACAACTTTAACAAGTTTAATTATTATCTTAGTAAGTTCCTTAAGGACAAGTTTCTAAACATTAATTGAAATATAAATAATAACCATCTAAACATCTCTAGCAAACATCTCCAGAGCTAAAACAAATCTAGCAGTTTTAAATTTTTAAATTGCAACTTTAGCATGTAAAATCTGTTTCTTTATAGGCATTTGAAGGACAATTTTCTAAGCATTAATTGTTATATAAATAAAGTTAATCCGAACATTGATAGCAAATAACTCCATCTTAAGAGCATTTTTAACAATTTTATATTAAAGTGGAGCATTATTTACATTATTAGTCTTAGATATAATATCCTTACTCGCATTCTAAGCACTATACATCACTACAGTTCTAGCAGTTACTTCATAACTATTAGCAGTCTTAACATATTCCATCATTATCAGCGTCTTACTCATTACTTTAGCATTAATCTTAACATTTCTTATTTGTAAGTTTTTTACCATTCAAGCAAGAAATACAACCAGAGGAGCTACAACTTACACAATACTAGTCATATATTTAGCAAGAAATACACTTATTATTTAGAAAATAAGATTAGTTTGAGCATTTAGTACAGATATCTCCCAGTTGATTACACTCTTCACAGTTAGTTAAAGTTGCATTACAAAAGTCACATTAATTATCATTGTCACTATCTTGCTAAGTACTAGGACAAGTTTAGTTGCAAAGTTTTTCTTTATTAATTTTTAATGCACACACACATTAGTCACTCTAAAATGTTCAATTCTAGTAGCATTATAAGCAATTATTTATATTAGTTCCAAAGCATTCGAAACAATTAGCATGGCATTAAAGAGATGGCAAAGAAGTAAATCCTTGATAAGGCTGATTTAGCACAGTTAATCAATCTTAAATTGTTAAAAATTGATTTTTATAGTACCTTAAAGAAAACTAATATCCTATGTAATTAAAATCTTATACGAAGCTACCCTAGCAAATAAAACTGGTTGAACTAAACGTTACTATGGAAGTTAAATTTGTAGTTGCTGCTTGAAACTAATTATCCATTTTTGAATGAGTTATGTAGGTTGTAACTTGACCGCTTTGATAAACTGAAATGGAAACAAATACTCAAATATCACTAATAAAATTAGCATCATTAGAAATGATATCTTTGACTGTACCTTTTTGTTGTTTGACTGTAAACTTAGTTCAACTAGGCTTAGTTTATTACATAGCAAGTACAAAAAGGTTATTTTAATCTGTATATAAAGTTATAAAAACTCCTCAATTATTTGTATTTTATGTATCTTAATCGAATTTTAACCAGGATGAAATACTAAATTAAGTTTATCCAGAAGGATCAAAACCATATCCAGAAAACGATTTCTTAATATTTAGAACAGCAGTGGATTTAAAAGTTGGAACGTTAGGATCTAAAATATCGAAGAATTCTAAGGCTCCAACTTAGAATATTATGAGTAGAAAAGCGAGAAGGGCTTTCAATGACATTTATAAATAAAATGGTAAGAAATAAATTTAAATTAAATCTCTAAGTTTAGTTTAATAGCCTAATGCTTATTAAAGTCATTCGTTTATAAATAATACTCTTTAAACAATAATCATCAACATTATGTTTATATTTAATATGAACATTAGAATAAAGCTACATGTATAATTATTAATTATGGCTATTACTAATTGCATAGCATCACTACATCAATAAAAAGTTAGAAAAATAAAAAATGAATAGTAGATTAAAGCTATAATAAAGTACTAACTTTTTATTATACAAAGCTTTTTGTATACAAAATATGATTTATATAGCTATTTATATAGCTATAATTATGAAACTCTATAACTTAATTTGTTTTATTTAGATATAAATTAAATAAAGGAAAATGTAATGCATCAGTATACTAGAATTATTAAGACTCTTTATCATTAGATCCAGCAATAGAGTGTTTAAACTAAGCTATATTTACAAAAAATTATTAAGGGTGCAATTCAGAATTCAAACTTAACCAATCATTGAAAATAAGTTATGAAGATTAATGCTTGAAAGGAACTTTAAACAACAAATATAATAGAGGTATATAAATAAATTCAGGAAGAAATAGATTTTAAAATTAATGAACCATAATATTACTGAAATTAAAATCTAGTCACTCACTACTAGCGATTTTTGGAAAATTTTTAAGAAAAATGAGTTTCCGGATCTGAATTTAAAGATTTCCACAAAAGTTGACGATAAAAATTTAATATTGTGACATTGGAAATTGAATAAAGAGCTCAGCAAAAATAAAAGAGACAAAAATAAAATTAATTCATCCCAAGAAGATGAATTTATATCATAGTAGCAGCTAAGATATAAAGCATATTCTTAAGCTCATAAGAGCAGCATATTATTTAATCTTCTACTACATTATATAATTAATTTTTAAAAGGCTATAAGTACCAATCTAATAAGTAAAAAGTTACCTCTTAAAGTATCTTAGTAAAACAATTATAAGTCATATATATTTTCTTTGCTAGATCAATTTTTTTAAATTGCTACCAACTTTTAAAATTTTATTTTATAGTATTAGCAGAAACTTCAATCCTTTTTAGAAGATATCAAATAGAAAGACCCTTAATTTAGAAAAAAGTTTTGATCTAATAAACTTTCCTTTAATCACAAAATTCAATTTCATTCTCCAGCCTTATATCAGTTAGAAGCCTTTGAAAGTTAATCAATTTAAGTAATAACTAGTATAATTCTTAAGGTTATAGATACCAATGGTGTAAGTTCTAACATTCAGCTCTTTATTTTTTATATCTTGAATAATCTACCCTAGAATCTCTAAGAAGCTTTATAATGCCTTAAAAAAGTAAAACTTTTGCTGATTAAGTATATTTAGTTTTATAAGATCAAGCCTACTCTATACCTTCTGGTTAAAGTCAGAAGATACATCTATAAACATTAAATCAATAGAGTAAAGTCAGAAGCATCAAGCTAAGACTGATGCTTTATTTAATTCTACTATTGAAGGTATAAAAAGAAAACTCTTTAATTTTACTTACCGGTAAAAGTGCATTTCTAGTATCTTTTAGTCTAATTTTAAACTCTTTAATAGACTTAAAAGTAGAAGAACTATAAAGTGGAGAGACAGAATTTTCAATTAAATTGTGAAGAGTTTGCTTAAATATTAAATTAAAAGAATTTATATATATTTACTAAGAGTTTTATAAAGACTCCTGTTTTAAAATTTAAGTAAAATGGTTCTGCAACCTTTAGTGCTTAAACTATTGATAGTACCATTTAAGATCACTTAACTCTTTCTAAAATGCACAAGATTAGTAGTGATCTTCGCTACTCTGTTAACTATCCAATTAGTCTT
Organism: Loxodes magnus; assembly: GCA_946699065.1. NCBI lineage: Eukaryota > Ciliophora > Karyorelictea > Loxodida > Loxodidae > Loxodes > Loxodes magnus. The sequence continues at coordinate 213,651 of CAMPDV010000316.1, forward strand.
ATCTTATGTAAATCAATTGCTACAAATGAGTAGAAAAGAAAACTATAGACAGCATTTATTAGACTCTTAATCTTAACAATTCTACTAGTTTGCTTGACTCTTGTTCCTTTTAACATTTCCCGTTATATTTCACTATTCTTCAAGAAGTAACTATTACAAGAACAAGGACTTTGGATTTACTTTTTTGTCTTTATAAGTTTATATTTATCAATTATGTTCCTTACAATACACGGGCTTAAATAGCATAACCAAAGATATAAAATGAAGAAATTATGAAGAATAAGGATGTAGATCAGAATAATAATAAGAAAATAAAGTAAAATCAAGATGAAAAACATATGCAAATATCTCTTATATTCGATGAGATTCAAAGAGCTCTATTTGATAACATAATATCACTGTTTTAGATACTTGATCTAATACTTTTTATCAGAAGAAAGAAACTTTTCAATTTCAGCATCATCAAATACCCTAAAGTAGTAGTAATGAACTTTATTCTTTAAGAATAAGAAAGCTAATTTAGGTTTTTAAATAAACCTAGTACTTGTAAGACCCAGATACCTATATCAAATAGCAAATTAGCTTAATCACTTAATAGTCTATACTTAGAATAATATAAATTCCTTTTGTAATAGTACTGTCACTTTTCATCTACAGAATTCCTCTTTTTAAAGAGATATAAAAGAAGAGTAAGTTTTAGTTAGAAATCTAGCGATAAGTATTTAGACTATGAACTTATTATTTGCTAAAACTTAATTGAGCTTATTACTGTCATTCCTTTCATTGCTATATAATATATTTTAATTATGACTCTGTAGATAGAAATAAAATCAGTTACAAAACATGCCACCAAAAAGTGTAACTGATTAGGATAACACGACAATGGTTTGAAAGAGCCTATTTCTTAATATCAAAGAAGATAGTTTTAAAAGTTCTCAAAAATAATAGGCTCAAATTTTTCCCACCATGCAGCCTAAATTTGAAAGGAATCACTCGAATGAAGCAAAAAAGACATGGAGGGACGAATACTCAATTTCACTAGATAGCAAAAGAGTAAGTTAATTATCATTAAAAGAACTCGGCTCAAGATATTGGGGGAATGAAAGTTAACTACTAATACAGTTAAATCCTGGAAATTGCAAAGTATCAATGAACTAGAAAGCATAAAAACAAAACGAAGATATCAGTAACTGAGAAATGGTGTTGCTTACTTCAATTTCTATATAAAAAAGCAATTCGGGCACTATAATCTCAATACTGAAGATATTTTAAAGTTGATTAAAGTAAAAGAGTTTCTCAGACAAGTTAGTGAATAATACGGATAAAGTATATCTAATTTTAAAATACTTGCAACTTTTATAATATTAATACATTTTTTGAAGCATCAAGATCTCTAGTTACTTATAAAGAAAAGATAGTTTGATACTTAGAAGTTTAGTTGTACAATAGTATTTTAGATAGCCTAAGAGTAATTAGATGGTATCTAGAGTAATTGATTTGAATATATATTTGTAGATGAAATGTTTTGAATAGTGAAGATGATTAGGTAAAATAAGAGCAATTAAATAATAGATATTAGTTGCTTTTCTAATTGATTAAGTATTAGCTTATTAATCTCAATTCTAGTATATTTCTAAAAGGTTAGTTTAAATAAAATATATTAGTATAATACTGTAGATAGCTTAGACATGGTTATATCTACTTAGCTGAAGTAATATGAAGTGTATATATAATAATATTTACTAATAATAAAAAGTATGGGATAAAGGTAGACTAAGCTAATACATTAAATATATCTTGTAAAGATAATAGTAAACTTAGTACTAGTATAAATAATAATTCTAGTAATTATCTTAATTTTATAAGCTAAGCTAAATAAATAAAAGCAATAACTTTAATAATAACTTTAAGCTAAATAAACAATATCCAAATGTCATTTATTACTTCTAACAATCTATAATCAATTCATAATGCTAACCAATTATATATCATAGATTATATATTTAGACCTAAATATTCTTCATATTCTATATCATTCTGCTTAATTATTCACTACACTACTAAAATCCTTTCCATCTTCTAACTACTAAATTTGTTAAAAAAGCATTTATTTAAAGCTACAGATATTGAAGTAACTTATAGACTCTTATACCTTTAACTAAGATTATCTATATTCAAAAGCTTAAAATAATTCTTTATTTACCTTTAATGATATGATTCAGTTTATCATATTTCATATTTTATTATCTATACTAACTATTACTTAATCAAATAGTTATAACTAAGAATAAAATTATCAAGCAAGGAAGTTTTAAATTAATACTTTGATAAATTATCTTGCTTTATGATATATAAATTAATAAGGAAAATAACTATCAAATTTAGTTTGTAATTTAGCTTATTAAGTAGTATTATTTCTATTTATAATGCTAGATTTAAAGATAATCCTTTAATAAGTTTTATTAATTAATACATCTATTTTAAAGTATCTTAGTTTAGACTTTAAATATATTACTTAATCTTTTTATTTTAAATAAGGAAATAAAAAGGATTTTAATTTCAATCTAAAGGTACACATTTTCTATGTTTTCTTCCTTTTTAGATAAAATTTGTTGGCTTCTTTCTTCTTAATTTGCTCTTTTCTTCCTCTTCTTATGAGTGTTCATTTAATGATTCTTCCCATTTGATTAATTTGAATCTCCTTTTATAAACTTTTTAACTACTTGATTAGAAATAAGTTGCTATCTTAATACTTTTTGAATTTGAGACAAATAAGCTTATGAATGTAGGAATTGAGGTTCTATGATGTTTCTTCTTATCTTCTAAATAAGATTTTTCTATAAGATCTCAAGATATAATTCAATTACTTTACTAAGAATTTCTTCTATCCTTAGCTGTCTTTAATTAATTAGGTAAAAGAAAGAGTTTTCTTTAATTACTCCCTAAATTTAGTATCTTTTAATCTATTATTTAACTATCAAGGTAATAGAATGGAAGAATTTTAATTTCCTAGTTAATTATAAAAATCGCTGGAAGAAGTCAAAAAGAGACTACACATTATTTTCAGGTCTTAAAGAAGTTAGCCAGTTCAGTACCTATACTACAGCCTATCAGTTGGTTCCTTATGTCTTCATTTAGTTCTATTTATTTGATGTAGATTATCGATCCTTATTGCCTCCTATTACTACTTCCTAAATATCTCTCTCTATTATCTCATAGTCTTAATAAACTGGCTTTCCTCTTTAGCTTAGTAATCTTAGGACTATAAAGAGAAACTTCGACTTGAAGCAGAAAACTCAAGATTTGTAGTAGGGAAGAATAAATAGATCTGAGAAGATTCCTTATAATCTATGAAGTAAATAAGTAAAACTGACTGATTTTCCTTTTTATGAGCAACAAAGATAAGTATAAAATACAAAAATACCAAGAAAATAATTCTTTAGTCTTAAGTTGAGAAAAATTTTATGCTAGTTAGATAAAAAGTATCTATGAAATAGATATTGAGCTATTTTCTTTAATTCTAGATAAATACTTCATCATTGTGGAAGGAATAAAAGATATTAGAATTATATCAAAAAGAATAGGGCCAAATATTAGAAATCCTTGATGTTCTTCTCGTTAAATTAATAAAGCTTATCTAGCTTTATCACGCTACTTTCTACATTTACTTATGCAATAAATGTTTCATATAGCACACTAAGAAGTGAGATAAATAACCTTAGTAAAGCGATTCTGATAGCTCCTACACAAATAACAGGCAACTTAACACCAAAAATTAGTCTTTATTAAAGTTTAGCTTGCTGAAAATACTATCAGTAGATTGTCACTGTTGAATCTTGCTTCTGTCAACAAGTTTTCGATTCTGTTTTCTTTAAATTAACTTCAAACTAAACTAACTAATTCTGCTTTAAGGATTATAGATTCTAATACTAAGTAATTTTTATTTAGAAGCTAGAAAAACTAAGTTTCTTAGATCCTAAAATACTTTATTAGCTTAAACTTTTAAATGAAGTAGTCTTTATAAAAGTAGTGGCTATTATAGTAAAGATAAATAATAGGTTTATTAGAAGCATAGAGATAGTAAAATAGGTAAATTAAGCATTAATAAGCTTAGTTTATATATAAGAGTCTATCTTTTTAATTAAGCAGTCTAGACTTACAATGATTAGCTTACCTTATAAAAATAAATTTAAAGCTAGAAAATCTCTTAAGTACTTATGATTAAATCCTTTGATTATAAATTATAATAATCCTTCTAAATATCATTAATAGGTATAAATTAACTAGTTCCATTAATTAAAGATAAGCTTTATTTGATGCTTAATATACCTAAGAGGTATCTAATATATTCTAAATAGGTTAATCTAGTTATCTTATAGAATAGTAAAAGATACTAAAGATACAAAGATAATAAAGATAGTAGTAGAGTATATGGTAAGTATAGCTTAACTATCTATAATGTAATAGTATCTTATACTATTGCAGCATTCATACCTTAGTCCTTATGCCTTCTTTAGTTTACCTCTATTTAATTAAACTGCTTTTATACTTACTAGTTCATTAGAACATTCTTATTTCATTACTACTATGCCTCATTTATTTCAATCACTTTATAAATATTATAAAAGTAACCTAAACCAGATTAAAAATACCAGGCACCTCCTGATTCACCATACTTGGGTAAAACAGAAGCAGAATTTTGGAAAGAGATATCTGATTCTAGTGTTTAGCAAGTAACTAAAGGCTCTTAATTATAAGTAAATAGAATCTAATAGAACATTTTAGAATAAGAGTAATAACTATGTCAGAGCAGGTAAGAAACCAGACTGCTTATTTTGAAATCATTTATTAAGAGAACTTTCACTATCTTACAGTTGTTTTAGAAGAGCAGACTTATGCTTAAAATTAATCTAGCTTCGTCTTTAAATTTCAATCCAGAGGTTAATTAAAGACTGAGCTTTAATGAACCTATCAAGTAAAACAATAAAAATATCTAAATAAATCAAGATTCAATAAGAAGAAAAATTAACTAAGACTTAAACAAAATAAGTTCAAAAGCTAAAGAAATGAAAAATACTACAAACAATCTAACATTTAATTAAGCAATCCAAAAATTTTTATTATTTACGAAAGTAAGAAAATCTAAGTTTAGAAAAAGACTTTAGAATCTCCTGACTCAAAAGAATAGGATTATATGAAATATAATGAAAGGACTAAACGTTAATCCACAAGGAATCTATATAATGTTAAAAGTAACAATATGACCTTCCTAATTGTATAGTGCTGATTGTTTAATTAGAGCTTGGATATAATCACCCACTAATATAAAAATAAAGCCAAAAGATTGTTAATACCAAAGAAGATAGCTAACTAATTTTAAAATTAAATATATTAATTCTTAATATTTTTATTGATTAATTTCCTAATAACAAAGATAGATTCTTGATGTAAAATTATCACATCTTCATTATATAAAAACAATATTAAAATGATTTTTTAACTTCTAAATTATTATAAGTCTAATAAAGTATCAATGCTAATACTTCTTTATACTTTTACTAAGTTATTTTAATTTTAAATTTAAAGATTTTAGCTAAATAGACATTTATAACATTTTAATATTTATTAATAGACTATTACTAATATCTTTATAAGTTACCCTTTTAATAATAGATTTATCTTATTATTATTAAACTTACTAAAGTCTAGCAAATAATAAGATATTAAGATATTAAGTTTGTTAATATCCACTTCTCATTTTATACTAATATCAAATATACTTATGATTGATATTCTAATCTAAGCTTTATCAGCTTATCCTTTATTATGTTAAGTTTTTTATTGCTAGAGTCTAATTTAAATAGCTATACGTTAGCATTCGATTATTTTCTTTCTTCTTAATCAGTTCAGAGTAATTCCTTTCTTATTGTAGAAAGAAAAGTTGCTTGGAATATGCTTTTTTTATTTGAAACAAGTTCTTTTCTTTTAAAGGCTTCATTATTTGAAAGATTAACTTAAGGCTCAATTCAAATCTTAAATTTCTTCTTTTCTCTACCCAGTAACTTAAGAGAATCTTCTTTAATTGCAAAGGCAATATTCAAATCAGGATTTACTTTGATAAATATGTTAAAGCATTCTGTAGCTTCATCATATTTCCTAGTCTTCTTACTGCTGCTCTTTTATAACTACAGGCAATAACATTATTAGGGTTTATCTAAAGAGCTACATTAATTTCAGTAGCTTCTTCATTCTTATTTAAGCTTCTCAGTAAAGTGCCTTTACTACAATTAGAACCAACAAGCATAGGATCTAGTCTTATAATATTGCTCAAGTGCTTGATTTCTCCTTCAAGTTTATTAATCTTTAATTAAGCAAATCCTACATTATATTGAGCAGAAGCAAAGGGAATTGAGGTTTATAGGTTAACTATAGCCTTGAATCTCTTCTTGACTGTTTGTTGTAAAGTAATTGGTTATTAGAATAGAATGTAGCTAAGGATTAAGCTTAGTAGATAAGGTAGAAAAGTAATAATGATAATAGCCTTGATTACTATAGCTCTCCTTTGTATGGTATAGGTAAAATAAATTGAAAGAGCATTAAATCTATGATCCGTATTTGATTTTTGAAGTAAGTTGGCTGTGAGTAAGTACTGAGAAGTAAATAATTAGTATCTGTAGGTATAGTTGTTTACAAAAGGTTGTTGGTAATTTGTTAGAAGCATAGTAATTTAGCTGTATTATATAATAACTAAATATTAGATTTAATTTGATATTATATCTTAAATATCTTAAAGCTGATTAGATTATAGTATTAATAGCTTTAATTAAAGTAAGCTATACAAGCTTGTTAATATACTTAGAATTAAATTAAAGTTATTTCATTATAATAGTTTACTATCTGCTTAACTAATTATTATCCTGGCTATTTACATTTCTTAGCTCTTTAGTATTATTAATCACTATTTAAATTAAAATATCCATTATATCCTTCTTAGTTTGTCTGTATTTTATTATATTGCTTAGCTATTATTAAGGATATAAGTAACTAGTTATTAAATAGTACCATTATAGTTATATATTAGCTAGTTAGTATCTTTAGTTATTATACTTCAATAGATTCTACAAACCTAACTAATACCTTTACTAAACAACTTTAGTTCTATACCTTTATTTACCTAACTTACTGCTTCTATCTTCATCAGACTTAAAACCATTTTTACTAACTATAGAGATATTGCTTGGGATTATATATTAAGAGTTAATTTGCCTTAGATCCATTTTCTTACCTTATAACCATTTACATATTACTACCGCTCCTTTAGATCCTCTTCTTCAAAGCTAGGCATGAATTCTGAATAAACTAACAATATAAAAAAGAATAACACCATATAATGCCTGATTATTCTAAAATCTTTCGTAAACTATGGTTATGGTAGCGAATTTATCCCATTTACGGAAGAAATGGCGAATACAAAATATTAAGTAAACAAGAAATAATTTAACACAGTTCACTAATAACAATCATAGACGGACCTTTTTTTACTTAAGTTGAAATAGCAGAAAACTAGCTCTAATTTGTAAAATTTTAATTCTATTTATGATAAAGAATTCTATTATTTAGAAAATTATTACTCAATTAGGATCAAACAATGGATGGGTAGCTTTGCAAATAAATGAAGAGAAACAATTACTTGTTCGAAACATACTCAAGATAAATAATGGAAAAATAATAGATTAACGATTAGGTACTAGTGCAAGACAAATGAATGGGGAAGAAATTAAAGTAATAATATAAGAAGTGATTAAGCTTCACAACAATATAAAAACCATAGAAAGAATGTTTGAAATGATAACCTGCCAAAGATATAGGTGCTGATGAATGGAGCAAATTGCTAAAACACCTCCAAACTGTCTATAATATAGCAAGCGTAGGAAACAGGAAATTTTATATCTTTTTAGGTTAAGGAAAAATTGTAGTGGAGTGGCATAGACACTGAAAGAGAGATACCTAATAGGCTGCTCAATCTGTTAATTATGCAAAAACGATAAAGAAGATGAGGATCATATTATAAAAAATTATATATAACACTAAGAAGAAAGAAAACTATTCATTTAAAAATTACTAAACATATAATTCAAAAATATATAACCTGAGAAATTTTCTAAGTTTGGGCTTAATAGAAATTGTCTGATGAAATAATAAGTTTGAAAGATTTATACTATTCATAGAAATATAACTAAGAATAGAAATAGATGCAATCATAAAGTAATTCATAAAAGGTACACTGGAAAAGAGAAAAGAAAATTTATTTAAAAAAATTATATCTTTCATTAAAAACATTTGAAAATACTACAGAACAGGCTCTAATGGCATACATTAATATTTATCTAACTTTCGAAGGACATAAAAAAACTAGAATAATAAGCAACGATTAAATTTTAGAACAAAATTATAAAAAAATACTAAGAAGTAGCAAAAAAAGGTTAATTGACAAAATGGCGATTTAAAAAATGTAGTTATAATAAAGAAGCAAAGTCTAGGAAATCGAATATACTTACTATAGAATGAATTGATTTAAGACATTGATTCTAATCTTTCTAGTGAGATGATGATGGATCTGATCGAAGAAGAGTAAAAAGATATGATTAAAGCGGAACGTATGCAAGAATTGTGATAAATATAAACATAATATTTCGTGGAAAGCCAATTAAAAGTGACTCCACGTTAATATATTATTATTATTATATGTTTATTCTGTAGATCCTTACTTTCTTGATATTCCTTGCTCTTCTATTAATGATTTTTAATTAGGATATTAAGAGAAAACATCTAAACTCACTTTGCTAAGCCTTTTTAGATTTTATCTTTTTTATTTTTGATTTTATGCTTCGTAATGATGTGAATAGCCTGGCTGTGGGTTTATTACTGCAAAAACTATTAATCAGCAGATTTCATTAAATATTCTACTTGGTATTTGGCAACTATTGAGGTGTATCTTGAGATCATTTCTAATTTTTTCGCTTTTTTCCTTTCTTGTAATTAATATTTTAATTACAAGATAATGATATTAGTGAAAAAGTTATATAAATTCATTATATAGTATATAGAAATATGTATTAAACGAAAAGATAGAGAATAGATACTAGAAATGTTAGTTAATGGAATTAAAAAAATGATAGTATAAATGGAATAAATAATAACAGAAGCATTAAATCAAATAACATCATGAAAATAGCATTGAAAGATAATATTTAAAAATAAACTGCTATAACAAAATTTGAGGATTCTATTCTTTAGTTTCTGTATTCCATTTATAAAGATAAGTGACTAAAATTAAAATATTTAAAAGTTTAAAAGTTAAAGCTAAGCTTTCTCTACTTTCTTAGTAATATATATGAATTTTCTCTTCCTCTTTCTCATTTTTTAAGCTATTAACAATTTTCTAGATGTAGAAATATTTGAAGTTTCTACTTTAGCTTCAGTGTTGAATAATTTGGTTTAAATGAAGTGAGGCATGTTTACATTTGAATTTTCTTGAATGATTTAACTCTATTAGTTTATATCCTTATTAATTTCTATCTACAAATAAAAAATTACTATTGGATATTGTGTTACATCTACAGGAGAACAACTTTATAACTTTGCCTTTTAATATTCAGCCTGATAAATCTTTTCTTTGAGATTGTTAAGATCTTCTATTTCCTCTTATTATGGCTATTTATAAGTAATCTCAGCTAAAGGATTTTAGTTTTATGTTGGCTTAAAGAAACTTAAGGAATTTTACTCTTCTTCTATTTTTATTTTTCTAGTTTAAGTTTTTTATGTTTTTGATCTTATTTTAGTAATAATTTTTATAGCTAAGCTCTTAATTGAAGCAAAAAGGCATACAACTAAACTTGAAAGTACTAGAATGTTTGATGTTATAACTATCATTTAACCAAAGTTTTAAGGAGTTTTTGAGTCTAAGGAACTTAGCCCTTTTTACTATTTTTTATCATCCACAGTATAGAAATAAAAATTGAAAGTATAGCTTATTGACAGTAATATCTCTAAACAACACTAGAAAAAGTTTATTCGCTTATCTTAAAAAGGTTTAATCCTTATGACGTAGATAAGTTGAAGTAAACTTAGGGTTATACAAATGATTACTTGAGATAAGCAGTTATCTTATATGCAAACTAAGGTAACTGACAATATAAGTCTTCTTATTAGAAAAAAGGGATAAAAGAGTAAGGCTTTTCTCTCTAGTTTCAACTCATCAAAAACAGGATAATACTTCAGAAGGTAAGCTTCTATTTCTTCCTTTTAGTCTTCATTTTCTAGATTAATTCTATTCAGAATTTTAAAAAATTTGGACACTATTTAGAATAAGCGAACTATCATAAACATTTAAAAACCCTATAATTAAACATTACCAAGCAAAGTCAACCTGCTATAGTATTCATCGAGCTATAAGCATCCTTCAAGCTAGAATTGCTGATTTAAAGGAAACTTTGGTATCCTAATTTTAAGCTAAAAACTAAATGTAAACTTATTAAAAGTCTGTAATGTAAATATTTTTATCTCACTCTAGATAATGTCTTGCAGTAAACAAATTTACCAATAATAAATAAAAGAAAGTTACTAAGCAAAACCATTCCTAGGACTATAAAGTTAGGGAATGTATTAGCAAGAAAATCGTTTTCTTCTTTAAATTTCTCTAAATAATCAAATTGCATCAACTAAAAGTTAGCATCAATCTTTAATGATTTCGATACTAATTAAAATAAGTTTTTGCTTTATTAATAGTAATAAGCTTATAGGACATTCGGTTATGCAACTCTTATGTATGAATTTGTATAAAGCAACTCATCAGCTTAAATCAGTTAAAAAACATTTCCTGAAGACTATGATGATTAGGAAACTAAACTACTAGCAGATGTGGTAACTAAAGCTAAAGCGTAACCTATGTTTTTTACTTATTGGCTTCATTCAATAGCCTGCTTTTATTAATTTGATATGTTAAAACTATCTATGGTTATTTCTTAGAATTCTTTGTCTTAATCATTATTCTAAGTTTAATTCTAAGTTTAATGGTCTTAGTCTTCTTATTCTGATTCATAGTTTTCTTCTATATCTTAACTTTAGTAGCAAGTATTTCTCTCTGATATAATAAAAGGTGAAAAGCATTCGTAACATATGGTTCCATCTTCCGAGCATTGCTTGCAATTATCGATTACTTGACTACAAGGGTGACATATTGATGTGTTCTAGTGATCTTATTCTGTGGCTGGGCATTACTGTACACAAGTATTAGAGGATATTTTAAAGGTTAGACATTTTAAGCATTGATCTTAATGTTGACAAGAAATACAGTTAAAATGTATTTGTTAACATGATTTGCAATTATTAGTTTCATCTAAATAAAATCCACTTTAACATTCATAGCATTGCTTTATGTTTTGATGACATTTATAGCAATTCTCTATCTCTTAGTTACAAGGTTTGCAAACTTAATCTCAATCATAATCTTATTCTGTTTCATCACATTTGATTTGACATTTTTTTTATGAAAGATATAAAGATTTACATTATAAGCAAACTTTTTCATCTTAGCAAATAGCACAATCTTATATTATTTCTTCACAAGCAACACATTTATCTCCTTAAACAAAAAGATTACTATAACATTTATCACATACTAGCTTTCCATTGTTTTCGTGACATTGTTCACAATCATTTATTTCTGAACTACACAGTTTACAAATGTTATCTTTATTTATGTCTTATTCATATTCTGAGCATTCATCTATGCATTCATTTTTAGATACCTTCTTATCACAAAACTAGCAAATATTTTAAGCATCGTAGTAGTAATTTTTTAAGCATTCATCAACACATTTACCATTTTAAGACTTTTTAGGTGCAAAGCATTTTTAGCATTCATTTTATGTGCAAAACTAACAACCTTCAATACTTATGCTGCATAACTCACATTAATCAAAACTCTTTATCAAATACCCACCTTCACAAACCAAGCATTTACTTCCATCTTCAGTACATTCGATACAATTACTTAATGCAGAGCTACAGAGCCCACATATTCTATCATTATCTTTATCTTATTCTGTAATAACACACTTAGAAACACATTTATTACCAGAAACTTTTCACGGATAAGCGCATTCTCTGCATCTTAACTTATTAGAACATGAAACACAATTTTCATCTATTCCACTACAAGGATAGCATAAACCATCTGCTTCTAATATATAGTCTGACATGCAGTTATAACAAACATCTCCAGAGCTTGAACATAACTAGCAGCTTTTAATTTAGGAGCTACAATTTTAGCATCTTGAGTCTTAATCTTTGTAAGTTCCAGAGGGACAATTCTCTACACATTAGTTATTATATAAATAAAGTTAATCTGAACATTAATAGCAAATATGTCCTGACATAGAACAAAACTAGCAGTATTTAATTTAGGAGTTACAACTTTAACATGAGAAATCTGTTTCTTCATAAAATCCTTTAGGACAAGTTTATAAGCATTAATTGCTATATAAATAATAACTATTTAAGCACCTCTAGCAAACATCACCTGAGCTAGAACAAAGATAGCAGTTTTAAATTTTTATATTGCAACTTTAGCATGCAAAATTTGATTCTTTATAAGTACTTTAAGGACAAATTTATAAGCATTAATTATTATATAAATAATAACCATCTAAGCACCTCTAGCAAATATCACCTGAAATAGAACAAAAATTGCAATATTTAATTTAGGAGTTACAACTTTAACATGAGAAATCTTTTTCTTCATAAAATCCTTTAGGACAAGTTTCTAAGCATTAATTGTTATATAAATAATAACCATCAAAGCACCTCTAACAAACATCACCTGAGCTAGAACAAAACTAGCAATTTTTAATTTAGGAGTTACAACTTTAACATGTAAAATTTGATTCTTTATAGGTATTTGAAGGACAATTTTCTAAGCATTAATTGTTATATAAATAAAGTTAATTTGAACATTGATAGCAAATAACTCCATCTTAAGAACATTTTTAACAATTTTATATTAAAGTGTAGCATTATTTACATTATTAGTCTTAGATATAATATCCTTACTCGCATTCTAAGCACTATGCATCACTACAGTTCTAGCAGTTACTTCATAACTATTAGCAGGCTTAACATATTCCATCATTATCAGCGTCTTATTCATTATTTTAGCATTAATCTTAACATTTCTTATTTGTAAGTTTTTTACCATTCAAACAAGAAATACAAACAGAGGAATTACAACTTACACAATACTAGTCATAGATTTAGCAAGAAATACACTTATTATTAAGAAGGTAAGATTAGTTTGAGCATTTAGTACAGATATCTCCCAGTTAATTACACTCTTCACAGTTAGTTAAAGTTACATTACAAAAGTCACAGTAATTATCATAGTCACTATCTTGCTAAGTACTAGGACAAGTTTAGTTGCAAATTTTTTCTTTAGTAATTTTTAATGCACACACACATTAGTCACTCTGAAATGTTCAATTCTAGTAGCATTATAAACAATTATTTATATTAGTTCCATAGCAACTAGAACAATTAGCATGGCATTAAGGAGATGGCAAAGAAGTGAATCCTTGATAAGGCTGATTTAGAACAGTTAATCAATCTTAAATTGATAAAAATAGATTTTTATAGTACCTTAAAGAAAACTAATATCCTCTATAATTATAACTTTATGTGAAGCTACCCTAGTAAATAAAGCTAGTTGAACTAAACGCTACTATTGGTGTAAAATTTGTAGATTATTCTTGTAACTTATTGTTTATTTTTGAATGAGTTAAGTAAGTTGTAACTTGTCCACTTTGATTAACTGAAATGGAAACAAATACTCAAATATCACTAATAAAATTAGCATCATTAGAAATGATATCTTTGACTGTACCTTTTTGTTGTTTGACTGTAAACTTAGTTCAACTAGGCTTAGTTTATTATATAGCAAGTTCAAAAAAGTTATTTGAATCTTTATATAATATTATAAAAGCTCCTCAATTATTTGTATTTTATGTATCTTAATCGAATTTTAACCAGGATGAAATACTAAATTTAGTTTATCCAGAAGGATCAAAACCATATCCAGAAAACGATTTCTTAATGCTTGGACTAGCAGTGGATTTTAAAGTTGAAACGTTAGGATCTAAAATATCAAAGAAATCTAAGGCACCAACTTAGAATATTATGAGTAGAAAAGCGAGAAGGGCTTTCAATGACATTTATAAATAAAATGGTAAGAAATAAATTTAAATTAAATCTCTAAGTTTAGTTTAATAGCCTAATGCTTATTAAAGTCATTTGTTTATAAATAATACTCTTTAAAAAATAATCATCAACGTTATGTTTATATTTAATATGGACATCAGAATAAAGCTACATGTATAATTATTAATTATGGTTCTAACTAATTGCATAGCATCACTACATCAATAAAAAGTTAGAAAAATAAAAAATGAATAGTAGATTAAAGCTATAATCAAGTACTAGCTTTCTATTATACAATGATTTTTATATACAAATATGAATTATATAGCTAGTTAGTTAGCTATACTTATGAAACTCTATAACTAAATTTGCTTTATTTATATATAAATTAAATAAAGGCAAATGTAATACATCAGTATACTAGAATTATTAAGACTCTTTATCATTAGATCTAGTAGCAGTATGTCTAAAATAAGCTGTGCTTTTATATATAAAGCTTATTTTATTTTACTACATTATATTTTTATTTGAAAAGGGGTTTACTAAGGAAAAATAGAAATGCAGTTATTTGTAATTGAATATACTTATAGGCAGAGAAGCTCTTTAATTATGTTAGATATAAATAATTTTTGAAGGATGATAACTCAAAATTCAAGTTTAGCCAATCATTGAAAATAAGTTATGAAGACTAATGCTTTAAAAGAGCTTTAAGCAACAGTTATAGAAAGGCATATAAATAAAATGCAGGAAGGAATGGGCTTTAAAATTTGTAATCCATTTTGCTACTAAAAATAAAATCTAGTCACTCACTACTAGCGATTTTTGGGGATTTTTTTAAGAAAAATAAATAGAAAACTGAGTTTCTGGACTTGATTTAAAGATTTCCATAAAAGTTGACGATAAAAATTAATATTGTGGCATTGGAAATCGATTAAAGATCTCAGCTAAAAATAAAAGGGACATAGATAATATGACATCACCCTAAGAAGATGAATATATATCAAGAAGCAGCTAAAATTTAAATTGCAATCTTAAGTTCATAAGAACAATATAATATTTAACATTCTACTACATCATATAATTAGTTTTTAAAATGCTATAAGTAGCAATCTAATAATTAAAAAGTTATCTCTTAAAGTATCTTAGTAAAGCAATTATAAGTCATTATATTTTCTTTGCTAGATCAGTTGATTTTAAATTGCTGCCAGCTTTTAAAATTTGATTTTATAATATTAACAGAAACTTCAATCGTTTTTGAAGATATCAAATAAGAAAAACGCTTAGTTTAAAAAAATTTTTGATTACCAAATCTTACCTTTAATCATCAAATTCGATTTAATTCTCCAACCTAATATTCACTAGAAGCCTTTAAAAGTTAATCAATTTGATTAATAACTAATATTGATCTTAAGGCTATAGATAAAAATGACATTAGATCTAGCATTCAGCTCTTTCTTTTTTATCATCTTGCATAATCTCTCCTAGAGTCTGCAACTAAGAAGCTTTATAATATCTTAATAATGTTAAACTTTTGCTGATTAGGTATACTTTAGTTTTTATAAAATTAAGCCTATTCTATAGCTTCTGGCTAAAGTACAGAAGAGACTTCTATAAACATTAAATCAATAGACTAAAGTTAGAAGCATTAAGCTAAGACTATTCCTTTATTAATTCTACTATTGAAAGTAAAGAAAGAAAACACTTTAATTTTACTTACTAGCAAAAGAGCATTTCGAGTATCTTTTAAATCTAATTTTATACTCTTTAATAGACTTAAAAATAAAGGAATTATAGAGTGAAAAGACAGAGCTTTCAGTTACATTTGAATAGTTTGCTTAAGGATTAAATTAACAGAACTTATCCATATTTACCAAGAGCTTTATAAAGACTTCTGTTTTATTTTTTAAATAAAAATAAAATGGCTCGGCAGCCTTTAGTGCTTAAACTGTTGATAGTACCATTTAAAATCACATAACTCTTTCTAAAATACACAAGCTTAGTAGTAAGCTTCGCTGCTCTGTTAACTATCCAACTAGCTCTTATTTTATGTAAATCAATTGCCGCAAATGAGTGGAAAAGAAGACTATAGACAGCATTTATTAGACTCTTAATCTTAGCAATACTACTAGCTTGCTTGACTCTTGTTCCTTTTTACATTTCACGCTATATTTCACTATTCTTCAAGAAAGAACTGATACAAGAGCAAGGACTTTGACTTTACTATTTTGCCTTTATAAGTTTGTACTTATCAATTATGTTCCTTACAATACATGGTCTTAAATAGCATAACCAAAGATATAAATTGAAGAAAAGTTAGAAGGATGAGAATGGAGACCAGAAGGATAATAAGAAAATAAAGCAAAATCCAGATGAAAAATTTATGCAAGTATCTCTTATATTCGATGAGATTCAAAGAGCTCTATTTGATAACATAATATCGCTGTTTTGGATACTTGATCTAATACTTTTTATCAGAAGAAAGCAACTTTTCGATTTCAGCGTCAATAACTATCCTAAGGTAGTAGTAATGAACTTCATTCTCTCCATTTTAGATTGGATTAGTTTACCATTTTGAATCATTTTGAAGATTGCTAGTACTTTCGGAATGGAAGTAAATTGGGAATGGATTGATAGTAAACCTGAAGGGTTAAAATAATTGTGCATAATAGGCAGTATATTTTTCATCTTTAAGCAGCTATTATTGCACTTGCATGTGGTAATAATTATAATCATATGCCTGCTTCTTACAATACTGACTGTTTTCAGGTTTATTATTATCATAAAGAGAATTAGAAACTAACCATCAAGTGTCAAGTAGCAGATCATAAGGAATGAAGGCATGAGATCACTTTTAGATATTCCGTTTGTCGTTCTAATTATTTTCATATTCGTATGCTTACTAAGAATAAGAAAATTGATTTAGGTTTTTAAATTAACCTCACACTTGTAAGACCCAGATACTTATATCAAGTAGCAAATTATCGTACTCACTTAATAGTCTATAATAGGAATAATATCAATTCCGCTTGGAATACTACCGTTACTTTTCATTTACAGAATTTCATTTTTTGTAGGAGATGTTAAAAGAAAAGTAA
The DNA here is from genome assembly GCA_946699065.1 of Loxodes magnus. Classification (NCBI taxonomy): domain Eukaryota; phylum Ciliophora; class Karyorelictea; order Loxodida; family Loxodidae; genus Loxodes; species Loxodes magnus. The sequence continues at coordinate 230,999 of CAMPDV010000316.1, forward strand.
GCAAGAGTTAGAAATCTAGCGATAAGTATATAGACTATGAACTTATTATTTGCTAAAACTTACTAAAGCACTTCATTGAGTTTATCACTGACATTCCTTTCATTGTTATGTTTATTCTGTAGATCCTTACTTTCTGGAGATTCCTTGTTCTCCTATTCACGATTTTTAATCAGGATAATAAAAGAAAGCACATATTCAACTCCTTTTGTAAAGCCTTTTTAGATTTGATCTTGTTCCCTTTCTCGATTTTATGTTTCGTAATGATGTGGAGAGCCTGGCTGTGGGTTTATTACTACAAGAACTATTAATCAGCAGATTTTGTCAAAATTTCTACTTGGCATCTGGCAACTATTGAGGTATCTCTCGAGCTCATTTCTGATTTATTGTATCTTCCCTTTCTTGTATTCACTATTTTAATTCCTTGGAGGTTTATCATGATTTTTGTCCAAATCTCAGATAAATCTCCTAGTTAGTAACGAGCTCTAATACTGAAAAATTTCTAAGGTTGCTTTAAAGACATCTTGACCATTCTTATCCTGATACTAAGCTTATGGAGAATATATTTCTTCTTCAAGTACTGGACTTATGCGAAATAAGACCCCGTTAAATTTGCTTTCGGTTGTTTCGTTATGATGCTCTTAGACTTACTAACAGCTCCTTTCATAATTGTAGTGTACTGCTCATATTACAAGAGAAAAGAGTTGAAGATCTACTTTGAGAATATCTATGCATAGGCTGAGTTTGTTGATATAGTAAAAGCGAGGCTGTACATTTTCAATATCATAGGCTTTATTTCTTATGATGCGTTCAAGATTAACAAGAAAGTAGTTTTGTTCATACTGAACTTCATCATCTATTACTCAATTACTTCCTTAGAATTTATAATCATCTCAGTGACGTTATGGAGAGTTGTCTTTTTATACTGGATTATCAAAACTAATAGAGATAAGTAAAAAGAAGCTGATACCTCAGGAAAGAAAAAGAAATACCTGACATTTAACTAGTGCGTCAATATTACGTTCGCTTAGTGGTTAATGGATCTGTATTGCATACCTTTTGGAATACTGGTCTTCTTCCTATCTCCTTGGAGAATTCCCTAGCTCTTTGAAATATGCATATCCCAGAAAGAACGTATTCCTACTAAGATTTCTTACTATATTTAGTCTAGAAGGTAGGAACTAATATGGCTCTTTATTCCCTGCGTGCTCTATGATTATATTGCGATTCTTATGAGTATCTGTCTAATCTGTTCTTGGAGATGCGTTAAATTCTATAAAATACTGAAATACAGGAGCTCAATGGTCTCAATACATAAGCAGATATTCAGCGAGTTCTTATAGCTAGTATTTGACTTCCTTCAAGTCTTTATGGTTTTCTCTATCTTTCTACTCATAATGGAAGTCCCTACTTTTATCTACCGTCTGTATAAGCTTTATTAGTTCTACATGATGAGACAAGGAATAGAGATAACTAAATATTTCAAGCTTGGGTAGAAGAAGTAACTATCTACCTTCTCGAAGCTAAACCATAATGTCCTGAGTATAATTCTACAGTTCACTGATATCTAGACTATAGGAAATTTGCAAAAGACTTCGAAGCATTTTTATAACTCCAGCTCAGGTAAGCATATCTGGAAGTTCCACTACGATAATGTTTGGAAATAGCATGTTCCTCTTACCTTCGTTCGTGAGAAGCTGGATAATCCTGATTATAAATCTCTGTGTGTTGAAGGATTAAAGAGATTTTAGCTAGAACATGAAGGCCAAGTATTAGACGAAGATGAAAGAAATTACAGACTCGGTTTAAGGATCCTAATTCTAGAAGAGTTCGTCCTTAGTATTCTTCGTATACCACACCTTATTTGCCTTCCAGCCAAAATCTTAACTTTCTGCATAGTTAGACTAAAGCTTCCAAAGCTATACTTAGATTAGTATTCCAGATAGTTTTATACAGTATTCCTAGCCCCTAATGAAAGGTCTTCTGTGTATTGGGTAGTAAATCAGTTCTTAAGAAATGTAAGTTTCTTAATACAGGTAAATTACGTGCTAATTGAAGAGTGTCTAAGTTCTTCTCTATGGCATATTTAAAATCTGCTGTTCTTCCACTTACTTGTGATGATAGCCTTTATATTGGATATGAGTGCTTATCTTCTTGCCAATATTGCCTATTATTTCATGTACCTAACCTCATGTTTTGTCAGACATGAAATCGTCACAAATAATCAAAGGAACACAAATGAGTTGGATCCTAGGGTTTATTAAGTTCCACCTGTTTAGTATCGCGTTGTCCTATGTGTTATCCTACAAATAGTTTTGACTCCATTCTTTTACGCTTTTAATATAGGGCTTATTTTGGCATGGCCTTGCTTTGCTTATAGGAGCAATTACTAGACATTAGATATCTTAACAGGACCCTACTTCCTTTATCTATTCTGGTTGGCTATCTTATACTTTTACTTTTCCACAGTTATCGATTTGATGAAATTTTTCCCTCAATACTATGGAATAAAATCCTATAGAATGACAGGAGGTAGAGGTTTTGCCTTCTTTTTCAGTGGAGTGAAGAACATATCAAAGTAGATAGTTCTGTTTCTTAAAAACATAACACATATGCCTAGATAGATAGCTATGCAGGTAAGCTTCTATACAGTTTTACAATTTGCTAAGGATAGGAATATGGGATTCCTACAAACAGCTACTAGAAAATAGCTGCTAGAAATTATCAACTATGGGCAACTTAGGTGATCTCATCTTCACTCCCATTTGCATTATTTGGATGTTCTGGCCTTTAATCTGCGTATACTTATTTTCATCTGAGAACTTACTCTACATTCCAGCTGGACTTACTTCTGCGTTCTTGTTAGTAAAAGGGTTTAGAATAGTGAAGACTAACTGGAAGGAATGAACAGACTTTAAAGAATAATTTCTTAAATAAGCTTTTTAACTCAATTTTACATATCATACTATCACTGTTCCCCCTTCCCTTTTTCTAGCTTTACTATAATGACTACTATAGGTATACCACTGCTATTCATGATATCTATATAGTGATGTATTATATAAGGATTAAGGTAGTTAGCTAAGACTATAGAAGGTTGATTATATAGTGTGTTATAGGGAGTCGAATGGAAAGTTTAATACCAGTGGTAGTGATAGGAAAAAGCGACTGAGAAGATAGTTATTTGGTTGAGGTTCAAACTTCTGAATGCTAATGAGGAAATAAAGCTTTAGAGTTATACTTTGAGGAATGATAGCTCTAGTTGCTATACTGAGGAAAATGACTTAGAAAATAGGATTTAACGAATCAATAAGTTGATATAATAAATCTGGGCATTTACTAGCAAATCGTTTCTAGAATAGTTAGCTTTAAAATCTAAATCTAAGTAACTTTATAGTGAATTTGACTTTATAAAAAAGAAAAAGGCTTAATTCTTTCAGAGGTTAAATAGGTAAAAAGACTGGCTTTGGTAAGATGAGCTATTGAGCAAATTTTTGTTTTGAGTGAAATCTTTATTTCGAAGCTTTATACATGGTTACCTACCCTTTGATTATCTTAATAAAACTAAGTTACACTTTGTCCTTATCGATATAATTTTCAATAGTCAGCAATTGCTAGGGCTACGCTATTTTATTTTACAAGCTCTTAGTAATTTCAGATAAATACTCTATGCTAGACAGTCATAATGTCCAAAATAGGGCTTTAGACTTAATCTACCTAGAACCTTTCAATATTTACTTAAAAAGGATACGAAAAAACCTCCTTTCAGTAAGTTTACTAGGGTTTAACAAAGCATTAGCTTAGATCCTAAGATCTATTCTGAAAGTTAGTTTGCATACCTTATCACCCTACATCTTTAATTTATCTTACTTGAGCTCTCCATTCCTAGTAATATATCAGAACGCTTCCAACTTAAATTAGCTTAATACAATACTAAAGCTGAAATTCTCCTAGTTGCTTAATTAAGTATTCTTTAATACTATATCTTAGTCTAATTTCCCATTTCAGCTAAGTATAAGCATTTCTTTTTCTCCGCTGTCGCTTTCCATTTTCTTTCCTATTTGCCATTTAGATCCTTCAATCTCTTAAAAGTGGCTAGTTAAAGTTAATATGAGAAACTTTCCAACTGCCTGACAAATTTTAAACTGCCTTGTCTTCTTTGTCATTCCATCTGTTATATACTCCATTTCTTAAGAAGCACAGATACAAAAAAGAAAGACCATATTTCTCAAAAGTAGGTCTCTTCTTATCTAAGCACTAGATCATTCCTAAAGCTTCAAGAATAATATCAGCTAAATTATGCCTTCAGTCTTCATCGAGCTTCACTTTAAAACTTACCATTGAAGTCAAATACACTTCGATTAAGCATCTTGGAGTTTTAAAGGTAGGCTTTTATAAAACTCTATGGCTTCTCTAGAAGCTATTTCTACCAAGGATGGTTCATTAGCAATTCCTTCGAAGGTAATATTTATTACTTAGATCCTCCTTTTTAAATGGCACCAGAAAGTAGCTTCTTTAGCTCAGTCTTTACCCCTAGATGCTTTACTCTTCACTTCTAACTCTACTTAATAGTATCCATATAGTTTCATTAGCGTTGCTTTTATTTTAGCTTGTAAGTAAAATGAAAACTAGCATTTGTGAAGGGTGCGAGTAAGACTATGATGAGTCCTAAAGAAGACCAAGGAAATTAGACTGTAGCTGCGTTTTTTGTGAGAAGTGCTTAAAAGTAACGCTCAATATTTAAAAGGAGCTGATATGTAGTTCACATAGCTTTGTAACTAGAAAGGCAATTGAAGAGCTGGAGGTATTAAGTTGTGAGAACGAAGAGCGAGGGATAAAATTCGGAATTTGGAGTTCTATAAAAGAGTAGATTCAATAACCTGCATATGATAAGGTAGTCAAACGAGAGGAAGAAGGGGAAAAATACGAAATTTGCAATAAGCATAAAGAGCAGATTGTGGCTTATTGCTAGTAGGACAATGAGAAGTTATGTAGTTAGTGTGGAACTACAAAGCATCAAGGACATCAACTCTAGTCAATAGAAGAAGCATATTTGAAGTTGAAAAATGAAATAAGATAATAGCTAAGTTAAGTGTAAGAAGCCTTAGTGTAGATTCAGAATAATTAGAAGTATGATGAGAGATAGATTTAAGAGAATTAGAATCAAATAGTATATTAGAAGTTAGTTAACTAAGTATAAGCTTAGTTCTTGTAAGGAGTACAAGAAATATGCTAGGATAACTTAAACCAATATCTTGATCGTTTTGAAATCAAAGTACAACAAAGTATAGACAACTAAAGCAGAATTGAAGCTTTATATTCCCAATATAATGAATTGATGGAAATGTAAGAAACCTGCTTAGATAGATGTATATAGAAAAAGAATAAGATTCAGTTAATGGAAGAGCAAGTTAAGAAGTTATAGACAAGAAAGGAAACAGAGGATAAATGTCCAGAAGATATACAGCAAGAAATAGCGAAACTAAAGAAGGAAATAGTATAAAAGCTAAAAAAAGAAAGCTGAAGCAGTTTATCTCAAAAGGGAAACAAAAATAAAAGAGAACAGGAGTAGTCTTCCTCATAAGTGCTTTAATAAAAAAACTAATAGAAGAGAGTTGAGATTCAATAACAATATAGTAATAATGCAAGATAAGCAAAAGCAAAGAAACTCTAGAAAGATAAAGAACTGAATACACAAGAAGGTTAATATAGTGCCCATCAAGAGTTGACAACTTATGTCCAGCAACTAACTGAGGAAAACTAATTTTTAAGTAGCAATATTACCAGATTTGGCTAGTAACTAGAGTAAGCCAGCTAAGAAAAGAAAGAGATGGCAAATTAATTGGAAGAACTATAATAGTTAGTCAATAAAAGCTAGCTGGAAAAGGAATAGTTGTAAATATAAATTGATTAGCTTAAAGAATAAAAAAAGGAAGCAAAGAAGTAAATTAAACTCCTAACTGAAAAGTTAAATCATGATAACAAGGAAAGAGAAGAGAATACACAGGTAGAAGGCTTTTAAAATTAAGAATAGATAAAATGAAATAACCTTCAAGAGGAATCAGCTTTACTTTAATAAGAATAGAACTATCACAATAGAGAAAGCTAATAAAAGAAAGTCTTATTTAAGTAGTAGTAATAAGAATTCTCAAGTGTAGAAGACTATTTTGAAAACTGTAAAAGTTATCTTTTAACGTCAGATAAAACTATAGACTTGATCAGAACTGGATTGAAAAAAGATTTCAAGTTAACTCTTCTAATGAGAGGTTCGTAAGATGGATTTACAGCTTAAATATTTCATGATAAGTGCGATAATAAAGGACCTACTATATGTGTATTCTAAACAGCGAAGGGAGCTGTTTTCGGAGGTTATACTTAGGTACCTTGGTAATCAGAAGGTCATTACAAATAAGATACGACTGCGTTTATTTTTAGTGTGAACAAAAATACTCTTCATCCTGTAAAAAATCCGGGACTGGCAGTTACTCACAACAAAGATTATTTATCTATCTACGGGGGTTATTCTGAGCTAGTGATTGGAAACAATTGTAATCTTGCTAACAATTCTCTAACCTAGCTCGAACCATTTTACAGTCTTCCTGATGGAGAAGATAAATATTTATACTTAGCAGAGGAGTCGTCATTTAAGATTAAAGAACTAGAGGTTTATGCGGTTAGTTTTAGAACTAACATAGACAATTAACTTTAAATTTGTATCCTATACTTCATTAATATCTCCCGAGAAATACATCGAGTTTAACAACTGAACATGAGTATATTTTCATGCCTATCTTAAAGCATCAAAGCAACTAATTTAATCATTTTCTATACTCACTCTTAACAACATATCTGATTAAACTACTCCTTACTATCAGTCTTAATTTTTGATAGCTCTATAATAACCAGCATCTTCATCTTACTACATCGATTGACAGAGCTTACTATATATAAGCCACTTTAGTATAGGTATATCCAATAAATGGTAAATTATAAGGGCTAAAGTATAGAAACTTATCGCTTGTATTACTTAAGTTCTTTTAAATACGCTTATTGATATTAAACTTTTCGATCTCGCTATTAATAATCAGGTGTCTAAGCTGGTAATAAGATACCTGTTTGAAATCCTTTTCTATTAAGTGTTCTTAAGTTTCAAACACTATTAGTACGAATAAATAGACTTTAGGCTTATCTTATTTCCCGCCTAAATAATAGCTAATTTTCAAATTCTTAGTATCTTATCCTAGTCTTAGAGGGATTTTAGTCCTATATGTTCTCTATAAGGATTCGATTATAGAACTTAGTCTTTAGACTAAAAGCATTCTTATTCACTCAAGATTGGATACAGAAATGAAGAGTATACAGTAGGATGCTAAAGGAGCCTTATAAATACATCTCTTTACTACAGTGTCATGTATATAGCAGGTAATTGGGTTGATGATTCTGATGATAGTTAAATGTCAAAAGCGCTTTCATTCTTTAGCGATTAGGAGGGATTTTAGTTAAGATGCTTAGAAAGTATTTATTCAAAAGTCAGAGGAGTAAAGGCTAAATAAATAGGTTAGCTGCTGATGGTTTTTAAGTAGATGCTAAGACTTATTTACCGACTGCTATCCTAGAGTTGGGGAAAAGTTTAGAGTGATGAAGCTTAAGAATAAATTGACATAGTCGACTTTCGATCCTATAATTAGAAATAGAAATCAAGTGCTTATGATGAGGATAGTGCATCATCAAAATAGTAGCGGAGATTTATCAAAAGAAGGAGCAAAATCTTAGCAAAGATCGAAAAAATGCTTATGAATCAGGCCTTTTCCAGTAAGCAAGAGTATAGAGCTAAACCTTACTCCTAAATTTAGTGTTTAATGAAATTCTTAAGGTAAGAGAAAGTCCCTTCGCTGTAAAGTCTCATGTCACGAAATGAAGAAAGATTCAAACATGTAGAGTAACCTAGTTTTAAAATAAAGAAAAGAGTATCTAGTAAAGACTAATTTTTTGAAAGCCTCCAATAGTGATGAGTAAGAGGCTAATAAATTCAGTCTAATCATAGCCTGATAATCTTCTTAGCAAAACTATTTAAATAGCATTCGATGAACAAATTTAGCCAAATTATAATCATACAGATCAACTTCATACGTCTACTTTCCCTTAAATCATATAAAGGAAAACTATCTCTAGATAGCTATTAAGCATTCTATTTTTAGAATGATATAAGTCAATTAAGCATTTCCCTAGAGAGTAAGAGAGAAGATTCAGCTATATTGATACAAAGATCCTAGAGGAGAATATACTAGAGTCTAAGCTTAATTGAATATACACTTTAAAATAAAAAATTAATTTGTTGCTCCTCAACTTCTGAATCGGTTATGGTTCCATCCTTCTTCTGAAAAAGGCATAAAAGGTAAATTATCTTTCTCTTCTTATTAAGGCTGTTTATTTTCCTTCCCTTAAATCAAGTCTTGAAAATAAGTACTTTTAAGGATTGAAATGGTGAAAAATAGAATGATAGCAAAGTACAGAAACCTTGGGATCTTAGGTTTTTTGACAATCTATAAAAGAACAGCTAGCATTCCTTGTTTCTTCAAGTGATTTAAGCATTTTTTTAAGTTATGAGGTCTTACTCCTATTACAAACAAATACACGCTTATTATGTTTTCACTCGTTGTCTCTGCTAAATAAATACTGAATTTTCAAAGGAGTTTAGTAAATCATGTCACTGCTAGAATGGCACCGTGAGATGCTACGGTTATTTACCCTAAATCTCTTAACCCTAGAATAAACCCTTATATTTCCCTTCCTAGCCATTCCATGTTTTTTATTTATTCAAATACTATTTTGCTAGTTTAATAAAAATGCCAGCATGCTTGCTATTCATTTTATCTATAAGCTAAATATTAAAAAAATGTATCCTTAACTACTAATCTCATGACTAACTACCTCTATTAATAAAAAAGCACTGACTAGTAAAAAAAGTCAGTCTAACCTAGAAAAATAGCAAGGGCTAGATTCTGGGTTTTCAAAGGTAACCCACCAACTTAACACTAATGAGGTCTTACATCTAAGCTCCACACCTCATAGCGTCTAATTAATCATCAACCATAAGCTATACCAACTAGCTTCTAGCCCCTGCATACTTCCTAATATTTAAACTGAGACTGTATAATATAGAGCTTTGATCTAGTGACTATCTAATTTATATTATAGTTCATTTAAAGTCTAGCACGTTTAAATTATTTATAACGATAACTGAGAGTTTGGTAAAGAGACTAAAGGAAGAATTTTGAATATAGAGTATTCTTTTTAAATCGTTAGAAGATATTAAACAGATTGTATTTTTTGAATATATCTTACCATTATTATGCTTAGTATGATAAATTTAATCCCTTTTAAGTACTCTTTTTCCATTATATCTTTCTGAGCTTTTGGAGACTTTTATGAGTTTACCGTAGTGGAAACTCTAGTTCAACGGTATTTCTAATGCTAGAATTGATTACCTTTAGCCACCATCCTTCCAGATATCGCCCTCACCTTCTTAATTCCCTTTCTTTCAAAGATTTTTTTCTAAAAGCACCAGCTAATTAAGCCAGTCTTAGATCTTCCTATGCTAAGTTACATTTTAAGTCATTTAAATAGAAGGTGGTTTTTATAAGCGATGCCATTTATTTCAATTTGTTTAAACTAAATCTCAAGTAAGAGCGAAAAGCAATGAATATACATTTTAAAAAATGTTGGTGACCAAGGTTGCTATTTTGATTCTATTATCGTGCCTGTCTGAAGCTGTCATTAGAGTTGGCTTAGTTACGACTACGAATACTTAAGAAGTGACACTACAGGCTCTTGGAGATGCTCTGACTTCACTTTAGAGTACCGCGACTCGTTCGGTTGATTTGAAAGAATAAATGGAAATTTTCTGGGAGCATTATGATGTTAATAGTGATTGGAACTGGGAATGGCCTAAGCGCTTTGAGGCAGTTTGCTGTATAATTGATGTAAGCAATGATATGTTTTTGAGCTAGTTCTTTGCTTATGAGGCTATTAAAAGAAATTTATTGCATCAAGTTGTTGAAAGACGTTTGGACGAAGCTAATTACGAAATGGTAGGAAGCTAAAGTCTGTTCTTAGAGTCCAGATATAGTGCTTAAGCCTTCGCTTTTATTGATCTAATGAATAAGTATGGATGGAGTGAAATTGCAATGATTTACTCCCAAAAACCTGAGAACTTAGTATTGGCTGAAACTTTTAGAGAGTGCAGTGAAAAGATAGAGAATAAGATAAAGATTTAAGATGAACTGATCCTTGATCTGTTTTCGACAAATGTCAATAATGCTGGCTAACTTAAGCATAGACTGTAGTCTACAACAAAACACTCCAAAGCAAGAATTATCCTTGTTATGGTTGATACCATTACTGCAACTAACATTCTCAATGCTGCTGATGAATCCGTTATGGGAGGCTCAGGTTATGCTTGGATTCTGAGTCAAGAAGCTATCACGAAATATGGAGAAACAGCTAGAAATTCAAATCCAGACAGAACATTTTCAAGATATTTCGGTGGTGTGATCTAAACTGGTGCTATTGGCTTTACTGAGGAAAGCGAAAGCATCAAAGAATAGTACCCAATTGTGAATGTCGACACTGCATTGAAATAAATTGCTTATGCTTATAAAATAACTGGAAGTCTATCTGGATCAACTCTCAGAAATTACTTACTTACCAATCCTTCGATTCCAAGTGTTAAGTTCCCTGTGATATTTGATAAAGAGGGAGTAAGAGTTCATCGTTATGTCATGCAGAACGTATGAAACTTTGAAGAAATTTAAATCGGATATTGGGATCCTAAATTACCAGCTGATCAAAGAATATAGATTGAAGGAATAATTCATTGGCCAGGTTAGCAAACATCAATTCCTAATACTAGCAGGCCTCCTATCAATCTTGCACTTCTAGTCCCACTAACAACTCATGAGGGTGATGAAAATGACTGGGCATAATAAATAGTAAAAGTGTTCAGATAAGCAATTGATGATGTAGAAAACAATGGAACAATACCAGGATATTAGCTAATTGGAAAAGAATATGACACCAGATCTGATAATTCTACTCAAGAAGTTACAAGAATTTTGAATATTATCCAAGCAGCTGATACTGTAGGTATTGTTGGACCTCTTTACAACGATGAAACTAAAGCTTATTTAGAGAAAATAGAAACTGATTAACTTGAAATTCCAGTTGTTAGCTATGCTGCAACTTTCACCAACTTTTCGCGTCATGCAGATCATCCAAACTTTTTAAGAACAATCTAGCCTGATTCTTACTAATCTGCTGCTATTTCTATGTTCTTGTAGCATATGGAATGGAACTATGTAGGCTTAGTCTACACTAATGATGATTATGGCCTTGGTTTATAAGATTTCTTCTAGTCTAATGCAAACGGTTTCGAGCTAAAAATCCTTAATGATCCAGAATACCAGTCTATTCCTTCTGACTATACTGAAGAAACTTTAGATGCTGCAAGAGATCGAATACATGAAGTTATGGTAAACATTGTAGAAAAGCACGCCAGAATTATAGTCTATTTCGGTAATGCGAAAATGGGTTTGGAAGTATGTAGAGAGGGTAAATTAAGAGAGCTATCTGGGAAATTGTATATGTACGTAGGTGCGATGTGGCTAGATGATAACACTATTTAAATGTTCGAAGATCATAAGGATAAAAATGATATTTGGAAAGCTATACAAGGAGCTGTTGGAATTCAAATGAAAGGTGTTTAAGATATTAATCCTAACGAAAATTCTGAACCCTATTAATGGTGGACTGAATAAGAGGATGAATTTGGAAATAGCGCTAATAAGTATATTCCTTATGTATATGACTCTGTTGAATTATTTGCTAAAGCTTTGGATAATGCTATCATAGAAGGAAAAGACTTCAATGATGGTAAGCAGCTAATGGAGAAGCTTAGATCTGTGGAGATGAGTGGGAAAACAGGATTGCTTAAATTCCCTTAAGATGACACAAATGATAGAGAAGCTATAGGATATAAAATAGTAAATTGGTAAGAGAAGGATAAAATATTGCCTATATTTTACTATAACCCACTTGAACCATAAATCTTCGATAATCAAACGAATGGAATCGTAGATCCCGTATTTGGAGGAGGCAAGAAAGGATGGGGAAACAAACCTGTAAGTTTTGACGATGGTGATTATAATTGCCCATTTGAAAAGCATATGGAAAGGCCTGATGGAGAAGGTATCGGTATACTTATTGGTCTTTCACTAGCTCTTTTGATTTTGACTTTAATTTTGTGCTGGTTCTCTTATCGAAAATGGTCTTAGTTAGAAATTCATAAACTAAACGGTCCTGTTGTCCGTTCATGGCGTGACACAGCTGTGTAGGCAACCATTGCTATTGAGTTTTTCCAGTTTATTGCTATTGCCCCTGTGTTTAAATCTCTCAATACAGTCGTAAAAACAGTTTCTAATGTATTTATGCTTGATATAGTCAAAATATTTGGTGGAAATCAAGACAAATTTTGGTAACTTTGCACAGCTACTTGCATATGTTGCTATGCTTGGTTTGGACTTGTAATGTTAATTATGGCAAACGTAGAAGAATGGCTAAGTAAATTCAAAGCAACTCAAAGAATTATGTAAACTATTAATGCTATTTTGCTTCCTTTTTACGGAAACACTTGTTTCTTGCCTGTAATTTCGATTCTCTTGGATACTTTTGTCTGTGTAGAAACTGCTTAAGGTTCAGCATTCGTTGCTAGAGATTGCTGGCATAACTGCTGGAACAGCTCTCATTATCCTTATGTTGCTATGTGCACACTTGCATTAGCCTGCTATCATCCTATTGCTGTCTTCTCTCGTCCTTTGTGGTAGCAAGCTCGTACTGGTTTGAATCTATTGGCTAAGCCTTCTTTCCTCTTGTTTAAGACAACTGTGTAAGTCCTGCTTGTCGTTGTAACTAAGTTACTTTAAACCCTTTCCAAATGGGCTCACGGTGTAGTCTTTAGTGTTCTATTCGCAGCTTTCACTTTCCTAACTTATAAGATTGAACCATTTAACTACGGTAGATGCAACTTATGGGAAATAATGAGTTTGATTGGAATTCTATGGATGTCAGTGCTTGCTACAGTGTCTTTATCGTACTAGAGTGATAACATTGCATGGTTCGTAGTATTAATGATAGGCTGGATGGCAGTAGCTATTTCAACTTACTTCATCTAAAAGAAGTACTTCCCTGAAAATTACCTTGTTTCTGCTTCTGAAGGAAAATCAAAACGTAAAGTCTATGACTATGCTCTTTCAGTCGGCTTAGGAGGAGTTTTTAGGAAAGATAATTAAATCCATCCTGCCAAAGCTGAGGAAGTAGTTGAAGGAAAAGGAGTTGAGGAAGAAAAAGTGGAAGGATATGGAGGAATGAATGGAAAAGTAGTTGATGAAAATGGAAACGGAAACGGAAATGGAAAGGAAGAAAGTTCAAGCAAGAGTGATGAGCACAATTAGTAGGGAGAAGGTAGTTAGAAAGGAAAGGCTAACTGAGATAGAACCTGAGAGAAAACTCGCCATATTTTATATATTAATTACTTTTAACTCTTTCATACAACCTTCTTTATCCTACTTCAGATCAAACTTACTGCTATTCACTTAAATCAAAGAACCTATCACTATACAACAAAGTATATACCTATGTGAGTTAAATTTCAGTCTACATTAGTTTCTTATCATAGACTGAAATATTAGCTTCTAGCGATATTTCATAAGAACGACTAAAACCTAAATTTATGATTCGCTTTTATAATGTTTAGACTATTATAGCTACCTTCTGTTTATACCATAAAGCTATACTATTTATTCAACCAGCTTAGCTAAACTCGCTAGTTGGTATGAAGCTAGTTTCTTACTAGTAAACGAAATGAAGGTAACTAGAGCATTGAGTGTATAAGGTTATCACCTCATTAGCTTGTACCTTCTTACAAGCTTTAGTACTAACACAGTACTAGAAATACTCTCTTGGTGTAAGTACTAACAAGCACAGTGATATGAAGAGTGCAAGTCTAAGTTGTAGTATTAATAGAGACAAGAGACTGAATTCAGCAATAAGAAGGCAAATAATATAAACATACCTACTTTAGTTTAATTAGCGAATATCAAGCATTATAAATGGGGGCCAATTGTTGTCACTCTACTCCATCCTATGAAGAAATATGTAACAGATTAAGTGATATAAACTAGTTAGTTAATTAAGAAAAGGCTTTGTTATAGAGTTAAATCAAATTAATGTACTTAGAAATTGCTGGTCTAAAAGAGTCTTAAAGAAACCAAGCTATTATTATAGCAGATGCTTTATTAAAATCAGAAAGGAGAGTTTAGCTCTAGGATTTCATACTCTTTATAGTCCAAAAAATTAAAAGCAAATCTTATAAAACGTTTTTCCAAAAAGGCTACAAGACTTAGAAGCTTAAGTTCTATCTCTAAACTCTATTTTATACTTCCTTGCTGGAGTAAAATGCTTTGATAGAGAGCTTTCTTATACTAATGAATAAAAGGTGATCCTTTCAGAAAAAAATAGAGGATAAAGGTGAAGCTAATTTACTTGAGTCTAGGATGCTGAAAAATTAAGCGATTAATGATAGTAAGAAGTAAGCTAAGGTTGACTAGATATGACAAGCTAGGTTTGCAAATGCTTAGAAAAAGAATCTAGAAAGTATAAGCGAAAACAGCCTTGAGCTTTATTACGCTACTTCGTAAAACTCTGCAAAAAGCTAAATCACAACTTTTAACCAGTATGATAATAGTGAGCATCATGTCAGTATTTCATTCTAGTCTAATAGTGAAGCAACTTTATATATGGAAGTTGGAATTGATTGTAGTGGAAATAAGCGATAGGTAACTATATAAGAAAATTAGTCTGGACTATTCGATTTCAATTTGATTAACTTTCAAAGGAGTTCAAGTATGTATCAGATTAGGTCAAAACATAACTGAAAACATTATAATGCTAAGTGTCATAATCGAAGCCTTTTTGAAAATCTGCCTTAGTGTTTTAATTACTTCAAATCCCATTTTAATTCAATCAGATCCTTAAACTTAAAATTATCGATCTAACTTTCAGCTAAAATCATACATCTAAAGTATCTAAAGTATCTTTGGTATCTTTTTAAGCATTTTATTTCACTGTCTACTTGTATAAATTCAAGCATTACAGCTAATAGTATAAAAAGAACTGATAAAGTAGTATTAGTGAACGAATTAGCTCTGACTATAATACAACGGCTTTGATATATATAAGCATGACTATTAGCATACTACATGAAGATGATGATTGGAGGTTATAAGAATGCCCCATCACTACATGATAGATGGCCATTATAAATGAGACCTTTAGCATGCTTGCTATTCTACTACCTTAAGGAAACTTAAGTCTATTCTAGTGACTTAGTTTAAATTTCTCAGTTATGATATATAAAAAGCTTCAGTTATGAAGTTTAAGTAGATAGTAATACTCACAGAGTGAGCTATACCCTATTTGAGTCACAGCGTAGAATCAAGACTCTTGCTGCATAAATTGACCTCGTGAGCTTAATTCTAAAGCTAGTTGCTAGTCATTTGCGGTTACTTCTTTCTACCTTCTTCCTTTTCTTAAGCTTAGCTAGTCTTGCTGAAGTACTGTCTATCTAGTCTTGCTACTAACCATTAAGCTAGACTCTTACTTGATTTCTTTACTGTCAACTTAGGTCGCTTCTATAAAGTCAGTGCTTTCAGGCTTTTAACTATCAGTTAAGTGAAAGGTAGATAAAGCAGACTGAGGTTAAAAAAGCTTAGTTAATTAAACGTTAAAATAAGCTTGAAAAATGGGAAATTGCTAATGTATAAAATTCACTTTTGACACATACTAAGAAAACTACAACTCTGAAAACTCTAAAACCTAGTAATTAAACTTAAACCTTGAAGAACTAGACAGGGAAATGAGAAAAGAAGTATAATCACTCAGTTAGGCTATTTCGGAAAATGTAACCCAAGAAACTTTGACGGATGAAGCTAGCATCAAAAAACTAAGGTAAGATCCAGTTGTTATAGAAGGCTATCTACAGTAGTACAAAATTAAGAAAGGTGACTCTAGCAGCTCATTCAATATTAAGAGATTCTGCCAGCTATCTACGTCGTAATTCAGATATTACTCGAACCATCAAAGTGCTAAAAGCTGATTCTCTCCACTCTTCTGTCTAAACCTTGAAGATGCAAGTCATATATCAATCCTTCCTTAGTCTAAAAAGTAGAGAGGGAGATTTGGTTCCATGGATAAAACTAAGAACTTATTTGAAATAAAGCTAAAACAGACATGCTCGATTTAATCCCTTGACTCTAATCGAATGGATCCTCAATAGAACTAAAACACAGTATAAGAGCCTTAGCAATGAAACAAGGATATAAGACTAATATTTTCATCTGAAGACTAGGAAGAAGGCTATTAATGGATATAATTCCTGAACTAGTACATCAAACAACACTAAGGAAAGAAAAGACAATTTTCATTTAGCTTAGTAGAATGTCAGTGAAATGGCACAAGCAATGAAAATATAGAGGAGGAAGCGCTTAATGATGGTGATTGTAGCATTAAAACTATAAACGTCTGATTGTTTTAATATCTCAGATTCCTATCATTTTTCTTAAAGTTAAATACTCAAATAAAGACTCTTAAGAACATTAAATGTAGAAGCAGTTTTAAACTAGCAAGTATAACTCAACCCTAGCATAAATAATAATTAGCATTTCAACTGTCAAAAGCTTAAATCTAGGTCTAAGTAATTCTTGTCAGTCTCACAATTTGCAGCATATAATGTCAGTGATATCAGTTTTCACGACTTGATGAAGGCATAAAATAAGGGTATATATTTCTGATGCTCTTACTTCTTAATCAGTAATACAAATTAGGTATTTGGTAGAAGATCAAAACTAGATTACCTTGTGAATCTATTGGAATGCTTTATATATAAGCAAGGGGAAGCGAATACTATCATTTGAGCTGGAGTATTTGGATCAGATCTAAGAGAAGAGTTAAGCATTAAAAGTTCAAATGAGGCAAGAATCTGTCAAGGTTCTTAGAAGGGTTGGATTTCTTTAGTCTTAAAATAGCTTTAATACCTTCTAGACAGGATTTGGCCATAATACTTGAATAGTATCGTTAAAAAATTCTAGTGTCTTAAGTATAAATAAAATGAATAATGCTGGGGTATTCATTGAGAAGCAAGCAACTTGTATTAAAAATACTTATATCAGTTTAAATAAATTGAGATATAATTAAACTTAAACCATTTAGGTTTCCTTTATTACCTAATACTCTTTAAATCATCTTTCAAAACGTCTAGAAGAGTGGGTATCTTGTATCTAGTATCTTAATTATAACTAGCACTCTGTAATATAGTATTTAGCATTTTAGTTTGATAGAAGGATTTAGGCTGTTGCTCCTTCTTATAGTTTAGGTTTTAATCATTCTAGTTAATATCTCTTTATGCAGACCCTTTGTAATTAATAGCCAGTTAATGCTCTCTTCATGTAGGTTAACTAAATGGATATTTGAATGCTAAGTGTCAAGCTTATTTCCCGAATGACTGCTTTAAGCTTGTAACTTTAATTGTTTAGCTTACTCATAACAGACTAGTATGAAGTTACCAACTTAGCTTCCACTCCTTATCCTATGTCATGCTTTTTAGAGCAGATGCCTAATCTTTAAAATGCTCCTTTTTCCTTCTTCTTAAAGCGAATTAGGGACAATATTTTATCCAGGTTACTTAAGCTAAACGAAGACCTACTCAATTTCAATTCTCTTAGCCTTGTACAAAATCCCCCTATCACTTCATCAAAGCTATCCTAGGAAACCCAATTCCCTATATCTAGATAGCAAAGCTTCTAAAAAGCAACCCGAGTATAAACCCTAGAATTATTGGATTTCCTTTAATTAAAATGAAATAAATTGGTAATTACTAACTAGGTAAAACTATAGGAACTGGAACTTTCAGCAAGGTTATAGGTAAGTTTAGTCTTAAGGAGTGTGGTTTATAGAAGCTACTCATAGAATAACTGACTTTAAAGTAGCCATAAAGGTGATTAAGAAGAAGCAGATTAATGCTTAGAAAATGTATGAACATATTAAGCGAGAAATCAAGATACTCAAAAGATTTGATCATCCTCATATCATCAAACTGTACTAAGTTTTGAACACCTAGAAGAAAATTTATATGGTGATGGAATTGGTCGAAGGAGGGGAGCTTTTTGACTATGTGGAGAAAAAAGGAAAACTAACAGAGCAGTAAACTAGATTGATACTTCAGTAGCTTATCTCCAGTGTTGAATATTGCCATAATCATTAGATTGCGCATCGGGATTTGAAGCCAGAGAATATATTAATGTAAGATGAGAAGTATATTAAGTTAGGGGATTTCGGACTTTCGAATATTATTCGCGATTCTTAATACTTTAAAACATCATGCGGAAGTCCAAATTACGCAGCTCCTGAGATAATATCAAGCAAAAAATACGTTGGAAACGAAGTTGACGTATGGTCAATAGGCGTCATTTTGTATACTCTACTATCAGGAACTCTTCCTTTTGATGAAGAGTCCAGTGCAGTTCTTTTCGAGAAGATAAAGAAAGGAAAATTTTCTATTCCAAAATTTTTTTCGGAATAAGTAACAGACCTTCTACTAAGAATTTTAGTAGTAGATCCTACCATGAGAATTACCATTCAGCAGATTAAAAAACACCCTTGAATCAAAACTGAAATGCCCGTTTATTTACAACTAGGTTGATTTTGACCTGTCAACAAGATGAACTCTTTAGCGAAGCTGAAATAGAAACAAGGAAAAAAGGATATCGATGAGCAAATTATTCAGAATATGCTAGCACTAACAGATCTAAATGCTGATGAAAAAGAAATTAGAGCCAATGTCAAAGGTAAAGACGATTTAAGTGCAATATATGAAATGTTTGTCTAGTAGAAGACACAGAACTTCATTCGGTCAGTTAGTTAAGAGAACAGTGTGAATATAAAGCAGATGAGAGTGTTTCAGCCTAAAAACAGTTCTCAGTTCAGAAAGAATAAATTAATTTATTCGATAATTCAGTAGAATATTATTCAGCAAGCTAACTGCTTAACTATGAGAAGCTTATCAGGTAATAATTCCTTCTCTCAAGTTCAGTAAGAGGAAGATAGCTGATACTATGGGTTCTATTTCACCTAAAATTTGTCAAACGCGTTGAAAATTGTCTGCCAGACTCTAAAAAGACACGACTGTATCTGAAAATTCAACTCTTCTTATATGGAGATGAAAGTGATGAGTAGAGACTGAGAGCAAATAAGCTAAATATATGACTAATAGAAGCAAAAATACGTTCAGAAATAGCCGGTTAAGTGCAAAAACTGCGTCAAATTTCAAATTCAATTTTTCAAATAAACGCTGAAAGGAGTTTATGTGATTTCAGTAATAAAGCAAGGAGGGTAGGATATGGTTTTGCTAGGAATTATAAAGGACCTAGTTACAAACATAACAACTAATTAAAATAAATAAATTTATATCAATCTTATCTATTCGTCTTTACATGATTGCCTGGAAAGAATTACCCTAAGTAAGAAATTCTAGTTTGAAGTAATTTGAATAAATTCAATTGAAGTTAAAATAAGAAATCATACATTTAAATTCAATACATGGCGGAATTGTCTCCATAGCCTAAAATCTAGATAGTCAAGAGACCTCTTACGGCTTAAGAGTTATAGGTAAGTTTGTTAATTTAGCAAAACTAAAAAAGGAAGAAAGTTGATATGAGTGAGGTAAAAGTACAAGCTTCGTTTCAAGATATGGACGAAAATTACTCGTAGTTTGGGTTTGATTTTACAAGCTAAGTGGAAGATTAGTCTTTAAAAAAAAAATGCCTCCCTGCTAAAAGTCAAAGCCATTAAATAGAGTAAAATCTTTTGAGCATCTATCAGTAGAAACTGTTCAAAGTCCATAATTTTCAATCAGAGGAAGTGGATATAGATTAATAATAGAACTAGCGTTTTCCTAGTCGCAAATCAACTAAACAAAAAGAAATGAATCCAACCTTTCCTAAACTGTAAGGAATTTACCAGACGATTGAGTTTAAAAGCGAATAAAATTACGAATGGCTTTTGAAGTTGAACTCAAAAATAGAAATAGAAGCTCTATTGGAATCCAATTCAGAAGAAACTGAAGAAAATGCAAGTTTACAAGAATTTTACGCCTCAATGGTTAATTACATATTTCCCTAGGATTTAGATATCTTTAAGACTATTTAGCGAGCATAGACAAAGACTTAAGAACTATAAGCTCTCCAGGTTAAATATTAAGAACTGTTTTGGAAAAGCATGATCTAAATCTACACTCAGCTGAAGTTAGGATTTGTTGACTACTTCTATATAATCTTTAAACAAATGACCTTTTACTTTTTTTAATAAGACCAGGACATAAAACTCTTAATATCTAACTTCGATAATCAAATGATTCTTACACTCAAGAATCATAACATTCATTTCACATAACAACAAAAGATCGTTGAGGTATCAGAAACCAATGACATATAAAAAATCATTCTACTAATCAAAGAAATTTACGACATGCCTTCCACCATGCTAATATCACCCTAGAAGTTTGCAAATGCCGCTATAAATTTACTTGTAGTATGTTTTTTATATATAGCCTACGAAAGTCTCTAAAGTGAATTCCTTCCAGTCTAAAATTCAACTAAATTGTATGTAAATTTCAGGACTAATTATACCCTTCTAAATATAAAGATTAAGTAGAATTTTCGAGGAAAAGTAAAAGACTTTTTAAATAAGGTTGCAGGTAGACACCAGAGCTAGTAACTTTATGTCAGTCTCAGAAAACCTTCATTTTAGTAACCAAAACACTTACATAGTTAAGTTTGAAGGAAATGAATACACTGTCATATGAACTATTTTTGTATTTAATGTTTAAATTTAATTTTCTTTGTATAGCAAGAATTTTATACCATCAATAGCTTTATTAGACTTGATGAATAAACTAATAGCAATTTTAAATAAGTTATTAAATTAATGATTGGGAGATGTTTCTATGTACTAATATTTTTCATCAAGATGGAACTTCATTTTGATTACTTTCTTAAGGCTATTTTTATTGAGTAAAACCTTTACCTTCTTTTATTAATTATTATTGTACACTTTCTTTCTTTTAATTGCTTATCTAATTATCTGATCCCATTCCTATCACTTTTTCAATAATAGCTTATTCTTTTGAGTCTTCGCTATCACTTTCTTAGTCACTTTCGATGCTTTAGCTAGCTTGACTTTAATTTTAAAGCTAGTCATTTTTGTCTGTCTCTTTTATTTACCCAAAAGTGGCTAAGTATTAGCTACTGCTCTATTTCTAGCCAGCAGTTTCATTTTCATCTTCACCATTAATGAGAGTTTAAACTTAGTTTCCAATTTCGATTTCATTTGAGATGTTGGGCTAATTTGACTCTCTTTAATCATTGATTGAAATGCTTTTTCCATCTTAATCTTGTTCTGTTTGTTTCTTAATTATGTTAGTTTCTTACTGTTTATGCTCCTAAAATTTGAGAGTTTCTCTTTCGGTATCTTAATCATTACTATATCTTCTCTTTTCATTTTATTCTTGGTAAAGAAGTTAATCACTTTGCTCTTGCTACTTTAATTGAATATCTTCTCTACTTTAACTCTTTTCTAGTTCTCTATCATTTTAAGCTTCAATCCCTAAATTTTCTTGTCGCTATTAATTTTCGACTATAGATACTTCATGTGGGCCTTAAATTTAAGCAACACTTACTTCAGAAAAATCTTCTAACGTAGTTCCATCATTTGAAGAATCTTCCAGCGAACTTAGATTTTCAAACTCTTGACTGCTAAGATCCTACAGTACTTATCGAGTAATATCATTGTTTTGTACATTAGAAACTGAATTTAAATAACTGTTAGACAGTTATTTTTATAAAGGCTACTCTAAACTTTTTTCTTCAGGACTCTATTGATTGGTTTCTACTTTTTTAACCTCTTCAATAACACTCTTTTCTTAGTAGTCATTCTAGTTTTACTGTTCTATTTAGACTTGCTTATACTGAATTACACTGATCGCACTTTTCTCGGTTTTCTTATTACCATCACTCGCTTTTCTCTGCTTCTTCTTCAAACTTGGAGAAAGTTACATAATTTAACCGTTTTGCTTTAGATCTTCCTCAACTTCGTGAATCTAGATCTGATCATTTTTGCTAAAGCATTTCAAGCTATCTCTATCAGATGTGGATAAGTCACCATTCTAAAGCATCACAGAATGACTTCCTTCATTTGTCGTACTTTTCTATCTATTAATTTCTTTGCTTTCCTTATGACTTGGTTCTTCCAAATGTTTGTACTCTTGAATTAATTATATTAGCGACTCAAGGAACTTCTATTCAAATATCCGATAAACCATTTCAAAGTCAGCTAATAGTTACTTAAGTTTCCTATTATTTAGATGTGTTGACGTTAACTTTTTACAGAGGTACTTACTACTGGATGGCTTTTAAAATAAGTGGAATCCTATTTCCTTGCTGATTCTTTCTTTAGCTTATTTTGATATTTTTTTGTTCTGAATTTCTTTTAATTCAACTACCATAGTACTGATGCTTACATTAGCCTTTTTAGTTTCGCTGGCTTATTTACCCTTAAGATTATCACTTCAACTAATTGCCTTCTTCTGGTTCTTAGCTAGTTCTTCTAGTTGTTGTTCTATATCTTCTTCTCTGTTTTTTAGTCCTAGCTCCTGAGCTATTTCATAGTACTTCTCAAAATCAGCAAACTAGTTCAAGGATACCAAGTAAGTAATGACAATTACTGCTTAGTTCTGAAGAAGCTTGGCGTATTGATTGATGTATTAGTCCACAAAGTAGCTAAAAGGAGGAAACTGGCATGAAAAGCTGAATCAGAGGGTTTCCATGCTCACTATTTTCTGAGTGAAATTCTCTTCTTCAATCAAGTTCCATCCTTGAGAATATCTCTGTCTATAGATGTAATTTTCTGGCTTTACTATATCTCATAGAAATAGCAAGTCATTCGATATATTCAGAACGTTCTATATTCATTAATAATCCTATAAGACTGTGGGATTTGCTGTGATAGTCTTCTAGAAATCGAAATAAAGTTATTCTTTCTCTTCTGAGGATAAAGCACCCTGGATTTTTTAGAGTTTGTGAATATGATGAGCTATTTTAATAGGTTCAAGTGAAATAGCCTAGCTCTTTTTCCCAGTTCTCCAATAATCCCTACTAAGATTATATAGCTCATTTTCTAATAAGCTAGAGTTAAAATTCTGGTATAGCTCTTAACGGGTTCTAAGACACTGGACAATATCCACCTCTTTCTGCTATTAGCCTGAAGAAGTGATCTCGTTTTAGATGAATGACTTAAACTGCAAGTTGTTAAACTCAGTAGGGGTATTCGAATTTTTGCTTACTTCATCCTATATTTAATTATTGTTAAATTAATCAGTTTCTTGCATTTTTTAACGTTATTTAATTAGGTCATTTCATTACCGTAAATATTGCTTTACGTGAATATCCTTATTATGCTGGTATCCCCTTATTTACATTACATAATCATCTCACTATATTCCTTAAGCTAATTACTTTTAAACGCTTCTTTTATATCCTGACCCTCATATAGTATCTAAGCTATAGAGTATGGATATGACTGAGTGTTACTCTCTTGCTAAGTTTGTCTTAGCTTTTCTTATTGGTTGCTTATTTCAAGCTTTGTGTATAAATTATAGTTTTAACTGAGTGAATGTTATATAGCACTTGGGTTAGAAAAACCGTGTCCTCATTATTGAAGCTTACCATATTTAGGGTTATTTATAAAGCGCTAGATCTTAATAAAAAGGATCAGCTTATATAGCTTAACTCTATAGCTCTTTATATCACTCTATTGGAGCCATCAGTATACACCATTCCTTCTCCTTTAGATGCTTCTTTACTTCTATCACTCTAATACTCTCTTTCCAGTATCAAGCTGCTTTTATATATCTGACTAATAAGGATTGAGTTTCCCTTGGAATAGCCACTATAACTTGATACCAACTTTTACCATCAAACCTATAAATAAGTAATTAGGTGATATAAAAAACAGTCAAAGTAGTAAAGTGAAAGGCTAACTAAATGCATAAGGTATAAGAAAGGAATACTGAGGGGATATAAAAGGCAGTATAGAGGGTGTAGTATGATTATTAGACTAAGCTCTTTAAATGATAATTTTAGAATATTTAAATCCTACAAAATGGAAAAAAAAAAGTTGAAGCATCTATAGAACAGATTCTCTTAAGTTCAAGCTTAAAGTTATGGCTAAGACTAGGATTAAGGTGAAAGGAATGCTTCAAACTAATAGAATTAAGAGTAATGTGATTTATAATAGCCTGATAGTCTAAAGTAGGCTTAGGTCATGTAGAGTAATTAAAATTAGATCTAGTAATAGTAAACGTAAGTGAGTTAAGGGTCACTATAGTAGGTGGATAGGAATAGTAGCTCTTAGTTGTTGAACCAAAATTAGGAAAGTAAGAAAGAGAAAGTTTAGCCTTAGAATAAGGTATTAAAAAACTAGGTTCCTTCTTAATATATGGCATCAACAGCAAAACCTGGATTAAGACAAACCTTAACATTCGAGCAAGCACCAAGACCATAATATTCTCCTTTACATTAGATAGATTTCCCTTTATTTAATACTAGTAATATTGGAACCTGTCCTCCTCCAAGTACTACTGAA
The DNA here is from genome assembly GCA_946699065.1 of Loxodes magnus. Classification (NCBI taxonomy): domain Eukaryota; phylum Ciliophora; class Karyorelictea; order Loxodida; family Loxodidae; genus Loxodes; species Loxodes magnus. The sequence goes on from CAMPDV010000316.1 coordinate 255,803, forward strand.
TTCAAAGCAGTTGATCTAGGATTTGCTTCTCCTAAGTTCATGAGGATGACTGCTTACTCAATACCATCAGATACTTTTGTGAGTAAAGACATAGGCATTCCTTTAGGTTGCCTAGTTTAACCTTTAGCGGAAGACCAACATAATCCAGTTCCTTTAATAGAAAATAATATATTCAGATGTGAGCAGTGCATGGGATATGTCAGTCCTAGTTTTAAGTTCATAGATAATGGAAGAAAAGTAACTTGTAATTTATGTAATTATACTCAGCAAGTTCCTTCTTGATACTTCGCAAGTTTAGATGAAAACGGCTAAAGAAATGATAAGTTTTAAAAGCCAGAACTTAGTAAAGGAGTTTATGATTTCCTGGCACCTGCAGAGTATACTAGCAAAAAGCCTTAAAAGAACATATATTTCATATGCATCGAACATACTGATTAGAGTATAGAAAACGGCTTAATGGGGTAAGTACTTGCTTCTTTAAAGGCAATTTTGCAAACGTTACCTGAAAATTACCGAATAGGAATTTGCACTTTTGGATAAGATCTTAAGTTCTATAGGTGTGGCTAAGAGCAGCCGATTGTTATAACAGACCTCACTGATCCTTTTATACCTTTACCATTTAAAAGCTTGACTGGAAAAATAAAAAATCAGTAGCAGTTGATCGTCAATTTGATTGACTCCTTGTCAATCAAAATTACCGAGTCTCCATAAAACCGTAGTAGTAGTGTAGGAGCTATAGTAAAGGCGTTTACCGATCATTCGGATAAATATGGTTGCAAGCTTCTAGTGTTCTTTTCAAGTTTACCCGATATAGAATATGGCAAATTGTAAAAGCGATTGGACAAGAAGCTTTATAATAGCGTAAATGAGTAGAAGCTTTATGAAAGCTAAAATGATGCTTACCCTAATTTAGCTGCCAGGTGTGTTGGAAGCTAAATCAGTGTTGACTTATTTGCATGTTCAGCTGATTATGTTGATTTAGCTACTTTAAGTGTCCTTTCTACCAGAACAGGTGGCTAGATATATTACTATCCTAATTTCATGCTCAGTACAGGAACTGCAGCTAAAATTCATTTCGATCTACTTAGAAACTTAACGAGAGTGTAAGGATGATAAGGCTTGTTAAGAGCGAGAGTGTCAAACAATCTTTCAATAGCGGAATATCAAGGAAACTATTTCCGAAAGACAATCACAGACTGTGAATTCACAAGTATCGACGAAGACTCAACTATAGCGATTCTTTTAAGCCACAATTCAAAACTAAATACCGATGATTTACATCACATACAGGCTGTACTTCTATACACCAATTAGTAATAGAAAAGGATTATAAGAGTAATCAATGGAGCATTCAAAGCTACACCTAGTAGAGCTACAGTCTATAGAAATGTAGACTAAGAAATGATAGCCAATTTTATTATCCGGAAGTTCATTAAAACTATTTTTGGATAGAACAACGGAATGAAAAAAATACGTGAGAACATGCATAATCAGTTGGTGTAGATTCTAGCATCTTACAGATACTTTGTAAGTTTTGAACATTCAGTGTGGAAGTGCAGCAAATACTACCTAGCTAGTAATACCAGAAACAATTAAGTATTTGCCTTTATATATAATAGCTAGTTTAAAAAACCCTGTAAGGTTATTATTTTAGAGCTTAACTATGTATGAACCAAATGCTGATGCTAGAGTATACAGCACCTATAAATATAACCAGATGAACTTGTACCAATTCAGCCATTAGATATACCCTCGAATATACTAGATACATGATCTATTAGAATAGTCTCACTATCCAGGTACTTGCTAGGAAGTTACCGACCTAGTAAAACTGCCAAAGACAGTTCCTAACTCTGTTAGTAAAATGGAAGAATCTGGAATTTACCTGATAGATAGTTTTGAGTACTTAACAATATTAATAGGATAGAATGCTGATCATAGCGTAACAAGAGATATGTTTGGAACTGAAAAATTGGATTAACTTATTTAAATGGGCTTGCAGGTTATAGACCAAAGCACAAGGAACAAAAGACTATGAGTAGTTATAAACTATTTGAACAAGCTGCACGGAAGCGAGTTTAGATAACCACAAATAGAACCTTTTTCCTTAACGTAAGACTTTTATATAAAGTGAGTTTAGTGAAAGCATCAGAAAATATTTCGTAGAGGATAAAACACCAGGAGTTGAAGGTGCTTATGTAGATTATCTAAGCAATCTACATACTTATATTTAGCAGCGTGTTTAGGATAATTACTGAGGGGGGAAACATTTAAATAAATTCTTCACAACTTATTATTGTATTATCGTAACTTTACCACTTGTAACTTACTAGGCTTTCAGTTTTTCTATTAGTCTCTGTAAAACTTATGCTGGCAGCTTGATAGTTTTGCTTATAGCCTAGTTAATTAAATTTTAAATTAAAAGTATTTAGATGTCTTTAAGATCAATAGAAGAAACCAAGTATTTTCCCTCCAACGTGCTTCTTTTTAGCTTCTTCGTGATCCATAATTCCATAAGTCGTAGTAAGAACGATTTTGCCGAATTGACGGGATGGAAGTAAGTTTGCAGCATACTTTTCTATATCTGCCAGTCCCATATCAAAGCGTGGACTTATAACTCCCACTTTATTCAACCTTCCAATTAATTCTACAACTATTTTGTTAGCTCTGTGATCGTCAATTATTTCAAACTCCCCAATATATCCGTCTCTTTGCATAACCTGGAGGAACCTAATTACGACTTTGGAGACTGGGTGGATTAAAACTTGCCTTTTTCCTTTCTTCTCAGCGTTAACTATTGACTTCAAACAATCGGCTAGAACTCCTGCTCTCACCATTTTAATAAAACTTTGTTCAGTGTAAAGTTAAATAAATTAACGATTTATAGTTACTATATCAACTCTCCTTATCTACCCTTTATTATACTCTAGTATCTATTCACTTCTTCCCTCTATCTACTATACCTACTTTTACTCTCCCACCCTTAATAGTATAAATCACATCTTATGAGTTAAAAGGAAAAGCTGATTGACTGTTATTTAGCTAAAAGACTTAGACTGAAAGTTCTCAATACAAGATATCTTTAATACCTTGAATATTGCCAAGAAGCTTGCAAGCCTTAATACCCTCTTCTTATCAGGCTAAAGCTAAGCTGGTATTAAGGCATGCATTTATACCTTCAACAGAACTACCTTTACCTTACCATAATCCTATCTTTTTCTTACTTATGATGCTTCCCTTTATTAACTATAGAACACTCTATCTAAGTCTTAAAACTTTGTAAGAACATTAGGTAGAAAAAATATCAAGCAGCTTAATAAAGCCAAGTATCTGTAAAATAGGTAGAGTCTAGGATAGTTGGCTTATACCAAAAGTCTAGGGTACAGCAATTAAATTACACCAGCTCAACTAAATTGCTAGTAAAGCATGCACAGCAATAGTTCAATATATACTCTAGCTCCCTACATGACCAGCGATCCTTAAAGTATTCTTAGTATATTTAAGACATTAGAGCTTAGCAAACCAGTACAATCTTTATATGCAGAGTCAAAGAAATAGTTTATATAGTAACTATACGACTAACTTTGGTGTATATCAACTAGATTGACTTAAGAAGAATAAGACTAAGTAACTAGGAATCTTATAGTATACTAATTAGTTTTAATTACATAAGAAGTAAAGTCTTTATCTATAGAACTAAATATGTAGTTTTATATCAGAAAACGATTTCCTGTGAGGAATATTTTAAAACGCGTTATTACTTAATCTGAAATTTTTATTCTAACCGTACTATTGTAAGCTATTACTTCAAGTCTATTTATGATTTACCAAAATAGTTTTTATACTTATTACGCTAATTTTCTTGCTAAGGGATAGAAAGCCTAAGTACTTTATGGCTGATATTAAGTACTAGCATTTTTATTCCTTGAGCGATTGAAATTTTAAGTATAGAAGTTTTATGCAAACTGACTAATTATTTCCGCCCTTTTTTACTTAAGTTACCCAGAAGGACTTTTTATCCTTAAATACAAGCATTAAAGATTTTTTCTGGTCTTTAAGTTAAGTAGTTAATAACTAAGAAACGATGGTTTAATAGGTTAAACTAAAATGCATTCTCAAAAGTTAAAATCAAAAGATTTACGAAAAATCATGTGCTATTGCTTTAGATCTTCCTCATCCTGAATTTTCTACCACCTCATTTTAGCTTGAATTGCTTCTTCATGTACTTTCTCATACTTATCACTCACTTTTGCTATATAGTATTTATAGTCATATTACTAAGCCAGCTATTTAGCTTGACTATTAACCTCAGACTTGTATGATGATTAATTCTATTTGGTTAAATTATCACTTGACTCAGTACCATTCTTCTATAAGCTTGACATAACAGACTTGATATTAATCTCTTTACCTTTGATCTAACTACTATAGTTTCTTTTAATATACTGAGAAATATTTTCGAAGTCTTAGTTCGAGTATTTCTATGTTAGACAGCTTCATTTATTAGTCTATCGTAGTTATTAGTATTTACACTAGAAGACTTTATGAACGTTACTCATCTACTCTGTCTCAGAATTATCATTACAGTGCTAAAGAAAGTTTTGCATTAGGTCTTGCCTGAATAAATGAATGTCGGTTGATTTGTTTAGTTTTTTTAGCTTTTTCTTTGCTATTTTAGTTTCTTTAACCGTTGATGGAGGAGGCTTATATCAAAAGTGCTTCTTTTCTTAGGTAGGAATAATCATGCTCTATCTTAGTAGCTTGATTTTATCAATTCTAGCATATTCTTTATCCTTCTTCAAATTGAATCTTTCATCTATCTGGATTTGGAAAGTCTTATCTAAAGTATTTTTAACTGGAGTTGAGTTCTGGGATTTCGCGTGAAGTTGGTTTTTTATCTCCTAGTCTTGGTAAATTTTAAAGCATACCGCACATACTGGAACTCTTTCGAATATCCTGACTAGATCGTTATTCTTCTGACTGCAGTTAGTTTGAATAGAAATCTTTTTGATTTTTTCCTAGATTTTATCTTAATAAGAGCGATCCTTTTTCAGTATTAGTGCTGATTAAATGCTCTCATGTATTTCCTTCAAATTCTCTTATGAAAGCAACTTTAGTTAAGAATATAGCTGATTTGTCTTCTTACGGTCTTACTAGATAGTCCTTCTCATTATTTTATACTGGAAATTCTTGACAAATGGAGTTGTAGCGTTGCTCTAGAGAATTTAGTTCAAGTTCACATTCCCAGAAGTTTTGTTAAGCATATCCACAACTGATTGTTTGAAGGTTTGATCTGTACTGATGAGTATATGAGCAGCATAATCATTGGAATCGTTTACCTTTTCGAGTAAGTCACAGTAATCTCCTTAGCATATAAAATCGTTTTTCCCATTACTTTTGGTACTCTGAATTCCTTTATTTTCGAATGTCTTTCAGTTAGCCATTTTAAGATTGATAAGTCATCACTGAAAGTCATTTGTCTATATAAAGTCGCAGACTAGTTTTGTGATAATAGTATTCTGTAGCAGAAAGCACTCTAGATAGTTTTTAATAGCCATCATTATGCTTTTAGGTTCCTCTAGAAACTCTTAATTTTTGATTTACTCTATATAGCTAAACTCGTCATTTTTAGCACAAAACTGATTCCTATAGTGCTTCTATGTTGCTTTGTCGGAATATATATTCTCAGCACCGTGTTTTTTAAGTAGATCTATGTGGCTACTTTTTGTTTTCTTATCTTGAATAAAATTTTTTCTTAGTTTCGGCTTGAAACTATTACCTTCATTCTTTAGTTAAGCAATCGTACTTAAACCAATCTCCTCTTTTATATCTCTCATAATTGATTTCTATAAAGTCTAACTTTTGACTAGATTTAAGCTGGTTTTGTGTGATTATTTTTATAGCTATTAGGTGGTAAAAGCTCTTTAGTTAATAGCACCAGCTGTCTAGTTCAACCCTGCTTTATCTTCATTTGCTCCATTTTTTATTTGGAAGAAATAGTTTCCTTCATTCTTCTGAATTTTGACTTTTTCAATCGTTTATCTTCAGTTATCATCTCCAGATACAGTCAAAAGATCTTCAATGAGTTCCATAGTATTCTGCTAGTCTTTTTCAGAATGCATTGTTCTCTTAAAAATATTGAAGAAGTTGTGATGAGTTTCGTTCACTTTTCTTTACAGCAGCTCACTAACAACCTCTTTATACTTATTTTCTATCTACTATGCAGCTATTGGACTTATTAATTTTACAAGCTCTCATAAATTATCAGCTTTAATCTCATTCTTCTTTGGGTTTTGCCTTTAAAACTTTTCTTATCTTCCATCCATTCTTAAGTTACTGGTAATCGAAAAGCATTTCCACTTATTTGGCTACTTTCATACTAGTCTTATTTTATAAGCTTTAATACCTTTTGGAAAGGTGAATTGCTAGCAAATCATTTATGTTACAGTAGGAAATTCTGACATTGCTTGCTTAACTGCTCCGAATCCTTCATCACCTTCTGGGAAAATTTAAAAACTGCTAATGATTTCGATTTCTTTTAGTCTAGCCTTGTCTTTCTTACCCGTTTCTACGCTGTTTTCCTTCTTTATTATGACCTTAGGGACTAAAGGTACTATATCTATGTTATACAGTTAAAAAGTAGGATGGGAATCTAGCTAATTATACAGTTACTCTACTTCAGGCAATTCCATATTTTGCTTGAATTTTAAGTATCCAGATTCATCATTCCACATATAAGTTGGCGTATCAAAGCCAAATCCTAGAATAAGAGTAGCTGGTATGTTTATCTTAATCTTTATCTTTTTGCTTGTTAATAGATACAAAGTATACAAAAAGTGGGAGTTGAGTCTTAGTGGGTACTAGTTTTAAGGATGTCATTCTCAAAACTATTTCATATGTTAAGGAACTCAGTAAGTTAGTTACTCAATGCCAGTTTCTTCTTATATTTTTAGCTGCATTTTGTTTTTGCTGTTTTCAGCTATTTCATGCTTTCAAGCCTTCAAGTGCTTCTAGTCTTCTAAAATCTTAAAGGTTTTTCTCTTTTTAGTCTTCTTATGGTTTAGTATCTTCATTAGCAGTATAAGCTAATCAATGAACTACTATTAAGTGTTTATTATCTTATTGTTTATAAGGGATGCGTAGTTCTTCTGTAGCTTTATCCCTTTTTCACTCTGCAATACCCACTAGTGTACTTAAGCAAGAATATAATGCTCAAACGTCATTATCTAGGATAGCTTTCCCAACTCTTACAATCTGGTAAACTCCTCAAACTTAACATCATACAACTCTCTTGCGAATTTATTTATCTTCTACAATATCACTTCAAGATCCTTACTCGAGCCATTCTTCTCTTAATCTTCATACTGCAACTCAGGACTTTTAACAATAGACTCTCTAGTGATTTTATCTGCTGTTACAAGCATTTTTTAATACTCTTCTGATTAATTAAACATCATCCTTAGAATTAACTACCTAAGGCTATTTTAATACTTAACTAAGTCTTTTTTTCTAACGGCTATATTACTGTAAGAGGCCTATTTTATTAGTATGGCATCATGTTTTTTATGTCACTTCTTCGACTGTTATATTTATATGCCTTCATATAGTGCCATTTCCCTTTTTCCTACCTTACTGTAGTTTAAGCATTATCATCAATAAAAAACTGTAGAGACTATTTAAGATAATGGCTGGAGTATTATTTCTTACTAGCAGTTGATTGATAGTTTGCTAACTAGATATTTGAACTTGCCAACATTAGTGGCATAACTTGAGATAGCAATGACTAGTATCATTACTACCTTGCTAAGCTACTTCTAATCTATACGAATTAAGTGCTAGCACCTTTCTCAATCTCCTCTATACCTGCTTATTAGACAGGTTAGTTATACTTAGGGTATTATACTACTTAAGTAGGCATTTAGCCAACTGGTACTATTAGGTACTTAAATTCAAGCACTTTATTACAGGCAATTAGCCTCTATAATGATTAGTCTTATCCTAGCTATTATAGCCGTTCTTTTTAGTAATGGTATTAAGAGTTATAGTAGCTGCTAATCTTAAGTAATAGTGAATGTATTCAACGTACATAAAACTGGTACCTATGAAGTAGAATCTACCTAAGTAGTAACTTGTGAGTTTAATTATCAAGCTAAACGGATGTATAAGTGGTGAGACTGCAACTAGCAAGTTTGAGTATGAATAAGGAAGAGGAATATCGAAGTATCCTAGAAGGAAAAGCTTTTGAAAGTGGCATACTTAATAACACTAAGTTACTCCTTGCGCTTTATACTAAGAATAAAAGTTGGCATCGTTAAAGGATTGACTCTCATAGTCTATCTTGTATTTAAAATAAAGCTTCTCTATTTAAAAATCTTAGATTGAGATATAATCAAAGAATCTAGTTTTAATCGCTTAGAATATAGCAGGATATGGATACAAATAGTAGTAAGGGATTAGATTTAACTCGGTATTGAATTACCCTTTTAGCTACTAATGCTATAAGATAATATTTTAGCTCTAGTTGGAAGAATCCAATTACACAGCCTACTCTAGTTATACTTTATCTACACGAGATCTAAATCGTTCTACAATAACTCACTCAGTTAAATTTCTAAACTTAAGTCATTAAAATCTAGCCTATAAAGGAGAAGTTAAACTGGCATTTAAACTAATAAAAGGAAATTTTTCCAGTAACTAGATGACTGAATTAAACTAACTAGGTTATATTAAATAAGTTAGGAAATTCTAAGAAAACTACTAGCTTATATTGCTTAAAATAAATAGCTTAAATGGTTGTCTCATCTGATTTCAAGTTTATGCTAGTAACTACCTTTTCTTCCAATCTCTGCTTTGCTATGATGGCTCCCTTTTACCCTCAAGAAGCTAAGTTAAAAGGAATTGATAATTTTACTATTGGTCTTGCTTACTGTTCTTACTCTGTTTTTGGATTTCTGGCTTCTCCTCCAAGTGTGTGGATGATGGAGAAACTAGGAAGAAAGTTAACGGTAATAATAGGCTGCATTTTAGTTTCGATTTCTTGCGTTATATTTGCCTTTCTTCCTTATTTCGATTATCTGGAATTTATCGTTTTATCCATGATTTTAAGAGCCTTTTAAGGAGTTGGTAATACTTTTATAGCTGCTGTTTTATATGCTATGGCATCTGATTATCCCACTTAGCAAGCCTAGAGTCTCATTGGAATTGTAGAGATTTTGCAAACAATAGGATGTGCATGTGGTCCACCTGTTGGAACTATTTTCTTCCAGTGGTATTAATTCTAAGGACCCTTTTTATTTGTTGGAATATTCATGGCTATTAACATTCCTTATATCGTGTTTACAGTACGTAGTCAATCAATTGATGCTTTTGGCCCAGACGAATATGAACCGTTTTTACCTTCAAGCGAAGGAGTTGAGTTAAGCTTTGCAAAAACTCTCTGCATGACCCGTTCACTGATAAACGCACTAGCTATCGTCGTGGTTAGCAATTCATTTTTCATGATAGAGCCTTTTCTTTAGCCTGCTACTGCTCATTTTGCCCCATCTTCGTTTACATTGGCTCTTCTATTTACATCACAGCCTGTAGGATATGGAATAGGAATTCCCCTTCTTGCGTGGTGTTTATATTCCTATGACAGAAGAATTGTAGTTGGCTTCGCTCAAGTTCTGGTTACATTAAGCAATTGCTTTATAGGCAATTTAATAGGACCTGATAGCCTATTCATAGCAGGATTAGGTCTGCTATTTTAGGGCATTTGGTCATCAGTTGCAATAATACCCGCAATCCCTGATATGCAAATTGGTATTCAAAAGAAGTTTCCAGAAGCAAGCGAAACGTCCATTAGTAATTACGTAGGAGGAATTGCTAACACTGCCTTCAACCTTGCAAAAGTAACTGGACCTACGTTTGGAGGACTCATTTTAGATAATGACTCCTTTAAAACCTTAGTATGGTGTGTGACAATCTCTTAGCTAATAAGTGCAGTAGCTTACATAGCATTCAACGATCCTTTAGACACTTACAAGAGCTTATACAATAAAGAAGTAGACATAAAGTAATTCCACGAGCAAGACACCAGAAGCCCACTAAGAAAATGGACAGACTAAGCCTACTACTCTCATTTATACGGTTCATACTCCTGTTCTCCTCTTCGAGAGCCTTTCTCTTTTTCTCCAGTGCGAAAAGGAAGTAAATTGACTTTATCTCCTATTGAGTCTCACTGGACAATTGAAAATATCAATATGGTTAACTATGACAATAACAAGAACACAGGATGAAGTTCTTAATGCCTATTTCACTTTTAATTTATATAAATACATCAAAACCTTAGTCTCCCTATCGTCATATCTAAATCCTATATCTTTTACTTAACTCTATAAATGCATATGATGACATAGTGAGTAGACAACGTTAAGAGAATTGCCCAGCTTATGCGTAATAAAAAGAAGAAGACTAAGAAGTAGATTACGCGTGAGCTGGAAAAGAAGCTAAAGGAGAGCAAAAAGTGCCATCTTACTCAGAGGTTTGACTCGCTTGAGCAGGTGAAGCTTTAAATAGACAACTGTAGAAGTTAAAGCTTGTCTAGAACTGCGTAAATGAGGTAGTTCAATACTAATGATATTCCTTTGGTACTTTTCGAATCACTCTAGAAGGAAGTGCTGAATAAACCGACAGATATTGAAAAATAGACGATATTAGAGAACAAATTGAACATTAAGAAAAGAGAAAGAAGGTGGAGCTCTAAGAGCTATGCGACTCATTTTAAGAAGATGAACTAGCAGTATAAAAGTAGAAGCATACTAGGCTAAAGCTTAAATTAGTCTACAATTTTGAACAAAACTGACTGTTATAATCAGTGAGAAAACATAATAGCTAGAGTTGAAAACGTTCCTACTATTTGTAATCTTAATAACTTGTACAGTACTACTCAGTATAATCTAAAGACTAGAACAGCAACATCTGATACTTATAAATCTCAGAGACCATCAGGTGAGAACTATAGGCCAGTATACTTCATGTAAAGCGAAGATGACTCTTGTTCTTAAGAATAAATCAGTAGATATAAAACATGAACATCAGACTGCTAAAATAAAGCAGAAAACTTTCAGCTTTAGTAAAAAGGAATGTCTTTGGAAGAGTTTTAGCTTAAGGAAGTAATGTAAAGTATTCAAGATAAAAAATCTAAGGAATTTTCTAAAAGCTTATTGATCGAAGATCTAATCAAAGCCAGACTTAATTCTAATTAAACTAGGGAAATCTGTAAAAGAATGAGACGGCAGAGACCTTAGTCATGCAATATTTTACATCTCACTAAATAGCACTAAGACCAGTAAAACTAAACTCCTAAATTCAGACTAGTAGCAGCAAAGGTTCCTGTAATACATTCTTCAAGCTGACAGATGTAAAAATAGATAAATCTCACTAACAAGTAAATCAACATGTATAATAACAAAAAGATCCAGGAAAGCAAAACGATTGGAGTTGACAAATAGATAGTCAAGGGAAAGATGCAGCAATATGAACTGTTAGGGAAGTCAAGAGCTTATAGATCATTTTTTAATTGATTGTATAATAACACTCTAAATCCCCTTCTCTTACTGTAACCTAAATAGTAACTCAATTTACACAAAGAGCGAATAAAGTATAGCTCTAGCTATCAGATAGTAAATAAACTAATAAGGAGGTAAAGATTTAATTAGTAAAAATGGAAAGCTAAAGTAAAGAAGATATAGCTTAGCATATAATTCTATTTGGGTTTAAATGCACAAATGAGAAGTATTAAATGCCAGTTGAAGAGTAATTAAAAGTGCTAACTAATATAGAGATTCAAGAGTTGAGTATGATTAAACGAATGAAGAATCTAATCTATGAGATGTTCTTGAGAGCTAAATATACTCCTGAGGAAATATCGCTATAGACTTCTGTGCCTTTGTAGTTCATAGCTAGTATTCTTCAGAGTGTAGGATAACGAAAAACAGAAGAATCTGAAGTGGGGCAAAATTAAGAAAGCGAGGAAGAGGAGGAAAATAATTGTCTGAATGACTTCTAAGTAGATAGCTAAGAGGAATCGAATTCAGATTAACAAGAAAGCTCTATAGAGTTAGATTTATAGAACACTAAGTAAGAAATAAGCGAGGCGAGAAACTAAGATAACTGTAGATTATAGAATTGTAATAAAATAGGTATTAAAGATGAGCTAGCTAATACAAATTAAACAAAGCCTACTAAATAGAAAAATATCCATTTCTATAGGAAAGAAAACGATGAAAATAATACCAAAACTCAAAAAAATTAAAGTTGAAAGACAGAAAAATAAGACCGTGTAGCAGAGTGATAGACAGAAGTAAATGTAATAAAGATATAGAGCAAGGAGTAAAATGACCAGCTGAGCTCTTAGACCTTAGAAGCAGAAATTTACTAGACTAATTTAAGTCAAGAGAAAGCTTCAACTCATAACTAAAATTCTCCAAACAATTAAAGATATTAACCTTAAAGCAAGGAAGAATAAGAAACGACTATGGTAACAAGTTTGGTATCTTAATAAATCCAACTGTGATAAAAAGAGCCAACTAATTTGTTCTAGTAGAAGTCCTTTTGAGATACTACTTAGCAGTCGAATGATAAGAAGGAAGATCAACAGAAAGTAAATCCCTTGTGCAGCATTTAACTTGATAAGGCCTTTAAATCAACTTCATAAATAATACCTCCACAAGATTTTTTCAATAAGATCTAGGAAAATAACAAGGATGAGAGTATTTTTCCTTTAAAAAGAAAGCTAACCAATTTAGATTAATATAAAAACACATTGTACCCAGCAATAACAAGCAAAAATAAATGCTAGTAATGCAGCAAAACATGCAACTCTACTAGTGGTTTGAAGAAGCATATATCGAGAATGCATTCAAAATAGAAAATCGAACAAAGCAAAGAGTAGTAAAGCGCTAAAAAGGTTAATAATTAAGCGAATCAGCAAAACTAAAATAGCCAGTTTTAGATCCAAAAGCATCCAAATTATCTAACCTCTTTTCATTCAGTAGCAAATGAAGCTTAACTAACTTAGATGTCTTAGAATCTTCAATAGTTAAAATTTTTATTTTAACCTTAAGAGTCCAATCCTAGCACTAACTAGGTAACTAATTAAAAAATAGTCTGCTTTGCATGTAATAATTCTTACTTTACCTAAGAATTATGACAGCATATATAATCAGTTCATTTATAAAGTTAACAGAACATATCTAATAAAGAGCCATCATAAGAGCAATCTGAGGAAAATAGTGAACCATAGAAATATTTAAAACTAAACTAGTGAAGTGAATCAATCTTCCAGTATGATTTATTAATTTATAACTTAAATAATCAACCTATGGTTAACTTCTATAGTATATTAAGCTATATTAAAAGATGCTCATTAAAATAGCTCTTGAGCATATCTAATAAGATATAATTCTGTGACTTTTTTTGTTATGTTAACCAACATAAAATTCGATACGATGTATAAAATAAAGATTAAATAGGGTTCTTCAGTTCTTTCGTTAGTACCTATTAATATAGTATTATTAATGGGGGCTATTATTGGTAATTGAGGGTAACATAGTATATAGATCAGTATCTATCTTATTAAAATTATATCGAAGCACTGTTATTTAAACTATTCCTCTTAAGATCTTACTACATACTATTATCTAAAAATAGTTCTGTAGTAATTAAGGTATGTAAGATATCAAGTTTCTTAGTATGGAGATAAATAAGATTACCTTCTATATATGAATTTTGATTAAGCAAGAGAAAACTAGATGGTTAGAGTAATAAATAAATTCTTTTTTTGTTCCATTAATCTAATTTAAATTTGAGTAACTGAAATTCTCTTTGCTTTAGATTCAATACCTAGTATTCAATTCTAAATTGATTTCAGTTATCAATAAATTTTTACTTGACTGGTAAATAGTTAAATTATAGTGCTATAAATGTAGACTTTTAGATGGTGGTATGAAGACTAAATAGTACTGAAATAAGAGAAAGCAAATTAGTTTTATTTGTTGTATCCTTTTAAGGAAATAGCTTTATTACCTTTGTCTCCTTTTAGGCTTAATTCTTAAGAGTTTTACTATAAATTCTCTGGTTTTGACTGCTTACTATCCTCTATTTGCTTTTTGACTTAAAGGCTTAAAATTTCATTAGATCTATGAGGGTTCGGTTTATGTTTTTCTTAGGCTTAATAAAAAGATATAAGTTTGAAAGTAAGAAGAATGGCAGTTTCTGTTACTGAAGCAAAATTCGTTGAAGGTCTATCATTAGCAGCTTTAAAAAGCTTCTAGTGTTTTCCTGTGGGATATAAAGACTAATTCTTAGTCACCGCTTCTTTCTCATTCCTCTAATATACCAGCTAATTAGACTACCTTCACCCTTAAGTTACTTTAATATAGCAGTTTATTTAAAAAAAATTTAAGCAGAAAGTGGTATTTAGAAGTGTCTTTAAGTTCTTTTTTACAACTACTTTATTCTAAGAAACTTGAAACGAAAATTATGAATAAGTGGCCTCTACTGAGGATCTCAGATCGACAATCAGAAAACAAAATTTTAAAAACGAAAGATGCGAAAGAACCCAGTTATAAGCACCTCTTTGTAAGAATCAGAGTGTTTAGTTAAAAAGGTAATTGTTAATGACTAAAGGCATGTGATAGTCTAAGCATGTTCTAGTAATCAAAGTGGAATTTTTATATATAGCAGAAAGAAAATGTAAGGAATGTAATGTTAAGAGGATATACTTTCTTAGCTTAAATACTCTAGCAAAATTGAAAGCTTTTTTGTGCTTAATATTTAAATTTAAAAGTATCTTATTTTGTATAAATCCAGTGCTTGAAGAAAAAATATATTCTCTATAAGTTTAATATCAGGATGAGAATGGTTAGGTTTCTTTAAAGCAACCTTAGAAATTTTTCAGTGCTAGTAATCGTTACTAACAAGGAGATTTATATGAGCTTTGAACAAAAATCATGATAAACCTACAAGGAATTAAAAAAGTAAATACAAGAAAGGGAAGATTCGAAAAATGAAATGATCTCAAGTGATGTCTCAAAAGTTGTCCGACATAAGTAGAAGATTTGGCGAATCTGTTGATTCCTATCTTTTTAATAATAAACCCACAACTAGGCTCTCCATATCATTACGAAATTTAAAATCGATAAAGAAACAAAATCAAATCTAAAAAGGGTTTTGCAAAATGAGTTTATGTGCTTTCACTATTGTACTGATTTAAAATCGTAGATAGAAAAGCAAGGAATTTCCAGAAAGTAAGAATCTACAGAATAAACATAGCAATGAAAGGAATACCAGTGATAAGCTCAATTAATTGTTTTGCAAAATTTAGTAAATAATAGACTCACAGTCTATATACTTATCGCTATATTTCTAACTCTTGCTTACTTTTCTATTTCCATCTCCTGCAAAAAGGAAAATTCTGCGAATGAAAAGTAATGATACTATTCCAAGCAAATTAGTATTATTCCAATTATAGACTTTTAAGTGAGCACGATAATTTGCTTTCTGATATAAGTATCTGGGTCTTACAAGTGCTAGGTTTATTTAAAAACCTAAATCAAGTTTCTTATTCTTAGTAATCATACAAATATAAAAAGAATTAGAACAACAAACGGATAAACTAAAAGTGATCTTATACCTACATTCCTTATGATCTACTAATTGGTTAGCTAATAGAGCAGCGAAGCTCACTACTAAGCCAGTGAATTTAGAAAGAGTTATGTGATCTTAAATGGTACTATCAATAGTTTAATCACTGAAGGCTGCCAAGCCATTTTACTTATATTTTAAAAATAAAGTAGAAGTCTTTATAAAGCTCTCGATAAGAATGGATAAATTCTGTTAATTCCATCTTTAGCCAAACTTCGCAATGCAACTGAAAACTCTTTCTCTCCACTCTATAATTCCTCTACTTTTAAGCTATTAAAGAGTATAAAATTAGACCTAAAGGATGCTCAAAATACTCTTTTGTTGGTAAGTAAAATCAAACTTTTTTCTTTCTTTCAATAGTAGATTTATTTAAAAGAACAGTTTTAGCTTGATGGTTCTAATTTTAGTCTAAATAATTAGAGTTTACAGAAATATACTCTGACTTTAACTAGAAGTGATAGAGTAAGTTATTTTTATAAAAACTAAAGCATACTTAATCAGCAAAAATTTAACTTCATTAAGATAATATAAAACTTCTTTAGTTATACACAATAGTGAGATTATGCAAGATGACAAGAAAGAGCTGAATGTTAGATTAGTGCCATTGGTATCTGAAACCTTAATAATTATACTAGTTATTCTCGAATTAATTCAAAAATATTTTCAAATATAACAAAATACATAATTTTATCTGCCTATTAAAATAGTTATCTTTAAATAAGCGTACATTTTATTTTTTCCTTAGTAAAGCTCTAAATCATATAAAAAAGATATGAGACAGAAATATAGTAAGCATTATATATAAAAGCAAAGCTTAGTTTAGAAACACTGCTAGATTTAATTAAAAATAATCTTAATAATTCTAGATGTTGATGTATTACATTTACCCTTATTTCATTTATATCTAAATTAAATCAAATTTAGTTATAATGCTTCATAAGTATAGCTATGCAAATCAGTATCAAAATCATATTCTGTATACAAAAGTATTGCATAATTAAAAGAGCAAAAATTGAATAATTGTACATTTACCTTTATTGAGATATCCATATTAAATATAAACATAACTTGATCCTTATTTTTAAAGAGTATCATTTATAAACGAATGACTTTAATAAGCATTAGGCTATTAAACTAAACTTAGATATTTAATTTAAATTTTTTTTCTTAGCATTTTATAAATGTCGTTAAAAGTCCTTCTCACATCTCTACTCGTAATATTCTAAGTTGGCGCCTTGGAATTCTTTGATATTTTAGATCCTAACGTTCCAACTTTTAGTTCCTCTGCAAATCCAAGTACTAAGAAAACTTTTTCTGCTTATGGTTTTGATCCTTCTGGATAAACTTAGTTTAGCATTTCATCCTGGATAAAATTCGATTAAAATCCATAAAATACCAATAATTGAGGAGCTTTAATAATATTATTCGAAGATTGATATAATTTTTTTGAACTTGCTTTATAATAAACTTAGACTGATTATACAAGTTTTATAGTAAAAAAGTAAAAAAATTCCATCCCAGAAGGTATATATAATAAAATTACATTTGTTAGTGATATTTGAGTATTTGTATCTGCTTCAGTTTATCAAAGTGGACAAGTTATATCCTATATAACTCATTCAAAAATGAATAATTAGTTGCAAGCAGCATCTATAAATTTAACATCCAAAATAATGTTTAATTCAGCCAATTTTATTTATTAAGGTAGCTTCGCATAAAGTTATAATTATATAGGATATTAGTTTTCCTTAAGATACTATAAAAATTTATTTTTAACAATTTAAGATTGATTAACTATTTTAAATCAGCCTTATCAAGGATTTACTTCTTTGCCATCTCCTTAATGCCATGCTAATTGTTTCAAATGCTTTGGAACTAATATAACCAATTGTTTATAATGCTACTAGAATTGAACATTTCAGAGTGACTAATGTATGTGTGCATTAAAAGTTACTAAAGAAAAACTTTGTAGCTAAACTTGTTCTAGTACCTAGCAAGATAGTGACAATGATAACTACTGTGACTTTTGCAATGCAACTTTAACTAATTGTGAAAAGTGTAATCAACTGGGAGATATCTGTACTAAATGCTAAAGCTAATATTACCTTCATAATAATAAGTGTATTTCTTGCTAAACATATGACTAGTATTGTGTAAGTTGTAACTCCTCTGTTTGTATTTCTTGTTTGAATGGTAAAAAACTTACAAATAAGAAATGTTTAGATTAATGCTAAAGTAACGAATAAGACTTTGATAATGATGGAATATGTTAAGCCTGCTAAAAGTTGTGAAGTAACTGCTAGATCTGTAATGATGTATAGTGTTTAGAATGTGAGTAAGGATATTATCTGTAAAAAGAATAATGTAAATAATGCTACACTTTAATATAAAACTGTTCAAAATGCTCTTAAGATGGAGTTATTTGCTATCAATGTTTAGATTAACTTTTTTTATATAATAATTAATGCTTAGAAACTTGTCCTTAAAATACTTATGAAGAATCAGATTTTAATGCTAAAGTTGTAATTTTTAAAAACTATCTTTGTTCTAGTTTAGGAGTTGCTTTCAATGCTCAGATTAAAATATAGCAATAAATGCTTAAAATTTGCTTCAAGTACTTATGAAGCAACAGATTTTACATGCTAAAATTGTAGCTCCTAAATTGAAAGCTGCTAGTTATGTTCAAGCTCTGGAGATGTTTGTTATAACTGCATGTCAGACTATATATTAGAAGCAGATGGTTTATGCTATCCTTGTAGTGGAATAGATGAAAATTGTGTTTCATGTTCTAATAAGTTAAGATGCAGAGAATGCGCTTATCCGTGAAAAGTTTCTGGTAATAAATGTGTTTCTAAGTGTGTTATTACAGAATAAGATAAAGATAATGATAGAATATGTGGGCTCTGTAGCTCTGCATTAAGTAATTGTATCGAATGTACTGAAGATGGAAGTAAATGCTTGGTTTGTGAAGGTGGGTATTTGATAAAGAGTTTTGATTAATGTGAGTTATGCAGCATAAGTATTGAAGGTTGTTAGTTTTGCACATAAAATGAATGCTAAAAATGCTTTGCACCTAAAAAGTCTTAAAATGGTAAATGTGTTGATGAATGCTTAAAAAATTACTACTACGATGCTTAAAATATTTGCTAGTTTTGTGATAAGAAGGTATCTAAAAATGAATGCATAGATGAATGCTCAGAATATGAATAAGACATAAATAAAGATAACATTTGTAAACTGTGTAGTTCAGAAATAAATGATTGTGAACAATGTCACGAAAACAATGGAAAGCTAGTATGTGATAAATGTTATAGTAATCTTTTTGTTTAAGGAGATAAATGTGTTGCTTGTGAAGAAATAATATAAGATTGTGCTATTTGCTAAGATGAAAAAGTTTGCTTATAATGTAAATCTTTATATCTTTCATAAAAAAAATGTCAAATCAAATGTGATGAAACAGAATAAGATTATGATTGAGATTAAGTTTGCAAACCTTGTAACTAAGAGATAGAGAATTGCTATAAATGTCATCAAAACATAAAGCAATGCTATGAATGTTAAAGTGGATTTTATTTAGATGAAACTAATAATTGCAAATCATGTTAACAAATACATTTTAACTGTATTTCTTGTCAACATTAAGATCAATGCTTAAAATGTCTAACCTTTAAAATATCCTCTAATACTTGTGTACAGTAATGCCCAGCCACAGAATAAGATCACTAGAACACATCAATATGTCACCCTTGTAGTCAAGTAATCGATAATTGCAAGCAATGCTCGGAAGATGGAACCATATGTTACGAATGCTTTTCACCTTTATTATATCAGAGAGAAATACTTGCTACTAAAGTTAAGATATAGAAGAAAACTATGAATCAGAATAAGAAGACTAAGACCATTAAACTTAGAATTAAACTTAGAATAATGATTAAGACAAAGAATTCTAAGAAATAACCATAGATAGTTTTAACATATCACATTAATAAAAGCAGGCTATTGAGTGAAGCCAATAAGTAAAAAACATAGGCTACGCTTTAGCTTTAGCTACCACATCTGCTAGTAGTTTAGTTTCTTAATCATCATAGTCTTCAGGAAATGTTTTTTAGCTTTTTTAAGCTGATGAGTTGCTTTATACAAATTCATACATAAGAGTTGCATAACCGAATGTCCTATAAGCTTATTACTATTAATAAAGCAAAAACTTATTTTAATTAGTATCGAAATCATTAAAGATTGATGCTAACTTTTAGTTGATGCAATTTGATTATTTAGAGAAATTTAAAGAAGAAAAAGATTTTCTTGCTAATACATTCCCTAACTTTATAGTCCTAGGAATGGTTCTGCTTAGTGACTTTCTTTTATTTATTATTGGTAAATTTGTTTACTGCAAGACATTATCTAGATTGAGATAAAAGTATTTACATTACAGACTTTTAATAAGTTTACATTTAGTTTTTAGCTTAAAATTAGGATACCAAAGTTTCCTTTAAATCAGCAATTCTAGCTTGAAGGATGGTCATAGCTCGATGAATACTATAGCAGGTTGACTTTGCTTGGTAATGTTTAATTATAGGGTTTTTAAATGTTTATGATAGTTCGCTTATTCTAAATAGTGTCCAAATTTTTTAAAATTCTGAATAGAATTAATCTAGAAAATGAAGACTAAAAGGAAGAAATAGAAGCTTACCTTCTGAAGTATTATCCTGTTTTTGATGAATTGAAACTTGAGAGAAAAGCCTTACTCTTTTATCCCTTTTTTCTAATAAGAAGACTTATATTGTCAGTTACCTTAGTTTGCATATAAGATAACTGCTTATCTCAAGTAATCATTTGTATAACCCTAAGTTTACTTCAACTTATCTATATTATAAGGATTAAACCTTTTTAAGATAAGTGAATAAACTTTTTCTAGTGTTGTTTAGAGATATTACTGTCAATAAGCTATACTTTCAATTTTTATTTCTATACTGTGGATGATTAAGAATAGTAAACAGGGCTAAGTTCCTTAGACTCAGAAACTCTTTAAAACTGTGGCTAAATGATAGTTATAGCATCAAACATTCTAGTACTTTCAAGTTTAATTGTATGCCTTTTTGCTTCAATTAAGAGCTTAGCTCTAAAAATTATTACTAAAATAAGATCAAAAACATAAAAAACTTAAGCTAGAAAAATAAAAATAGAAGAAGAGTAAAATTCCTTAAGTTTCTTTAAGCCAACATAAAACTAAAATCCTTTAGCTGAGATTTCTTATAAATAGCCATAATAAATGGAAATAGAAGATCTTAACAATCCAAAAGAAAGGACTTATTAAACTGAATAATAAAAAGCAAAGTTATAAAGTTGTTCTCCTGTAGATGTAACACAATATCCAATAGTAATTTTTTATTTGTAGATAGAAATTAATAAGGATTTAAACTAATAGAGTTAAATCATTCAAGAACAATCAAATGAAGACATGCCTCACTTCATTTAAAGCCAATTATTCAACACTGAAGCTAAAGTAGAAACTTCAAATATTTCTACATCTAGAAAATTGTTAGTAACTTAAAAAATGAGAAAGAGGAAGAGAAAATTCATAAATATTACTAAGAAAGTAGAGAAAGCTTAGCTTTAACTTTTAAACTTTTAAATATTTTCATTTTAGTTACTTATCTTTATAAATGGAATACAGAAACTAAAGAATAGAATCCTCAAATTTTGTTATAGCAGTTTATTTATAAATATTGTCTTTCAATATTATTTTCATGGCGTTATTTTTTAGAGCTTCTGTTATTGTTTCTTCCATCTATATTATAATTTTTTAATTCCATTAGTTTACTAACAATTCGAGTTTCTATATTTTCGTAAAATAATATTCCAATATACTTTATAGTTAGATTTATATACTTCTTCACTAATATTAATATCAAGCATTTAAAATAGTAAATACTAGAAAGAGAAGAAAGAGAAGAAAGAAAGAGAAAAAAGGGAAGAAAGGGAAGATTAAAAAAATGAAATGATCTCGTGATATCTTAAAAGTTGCTAATTCCAAAGTAGAAGATTTGACGAAATCTTCCGATTAAAGCATTTTTTAGTATTAATAAACTCACAATTAAGTTCTCCATAACATGGCGAACATTAAATCCTTAAAAGGAACAAAATCAAATCTAATAAGGTAATTCAAAATGAGTTTATGTGCTTTCTCTTATTATCATGATGTAAAATCGTGGTTAGAAGAACAATAAATCTCCTGAAAATATCAATCTATAAATTAAACATAATAATGAAAGGAATGTTAGTGGTGAATTAGATGAAGTGCTTTAGCAAATAATAAGTTCATAAATCATATACTTATCGCTAGATTTCTAACTCTCTTTTACTTTTCTTTTAGCATCTCCTTCAAAAAGAAAAGTCTGCAAATGAAAAATAACAAAACTATCCCAAAAGGAATTTATATTATTCCAATTATAGAAATTAAGTGACCCTGATAATTTGCTACTTGATATAGGTATCTGGGTCTTACATTACTAGGTTTATTTAAAAACTTAAATAAACTTTCTTATTCTTAGTAAACATACGAATATAAAAATAATTAGAACGACAAACGGAATATCTAAAAGTGATTTTATGCCTTCATTCCTTATGATCTGCTACTTGAAAATTGAAAGTTTATTTTCTAATTCTCTTTAGGGTAATAACAAACTTAGTAAGTATTGTAGAAACAGACATATGATTATAATTATTACCACATGTAAAAGCAGTAATAGCTGTTTTAAGATTAAAAATATGCTGCTTATTATTCACAATTATTTTAACCCTTCAGGTTTACTATCAACTTATTTCCAATTTACTTCCATTCCGAAAGTACAAGCAATCTTGTAAATGATTCAAAATGGTAAACTAATCCAATCTAAATGGAGAGAATGAAGTTCATTACTACTATCTTAGGGTGTTTATTAATGCAAAATTGAAATGTTGCTTTCTTCTTCTAAAATATATTAGATCAAGTATCCACAAACAGCGATATAATGTTGTGAAGTTGAGCTCTTTGAATCTTATTGAATATAAGAGTAACTGCATTAGTTTTTCATCTTTGTTTTGCTTTATCTTCTTATTATCCCTCTGGTCTCCATCCTCATCCTTCTAACTTTTCTTCGTTTTATATTTTTGGTTATGCTATTTAAGCCAGTGTATTGTAAGGAACATAATTGATAAATATAAACTTATAAAGGTAAAATAGTAAAGCCAAAGTCCTTGCTCTTGTATGAATTCCTTCTTGAAGAATGTGAAAGATATAGTGAAATATAAAAAGAAACAAGAATCAAGCAAGCCAGTAGAATTGCTAAGATTAAGAGTTTAATATATGCTGTCTATAATCTTCTTTTCCACTCATTAGCTGCAATTTATTTACTTAAAGAAAAGCTAAATGGATAGTTAATAGAGCAGAGAAACTCACTACTAAGCTTGTGCATTTAGAAAGAGTTATGTGATCTTAAATAGTACTATTGATAATTTAAGAACTAAAAGCTGCTAAGCCATTTTACTTATATTTAAAAAAATAAAGTAGAAGTCTTTATAAAGCTCTTGGTAAATATGGGTAAATTCTGTTAATTTAATATTTAAGCAAACTCTTCACAATGTAATTAAAACTCTGTCTCTCCTCTTTATAGTTCTTCTTTTTTTAATCCATTAAAGAGTATAAAATTAGACTTAAAGGATACTCGAAATACTCTTTTGCTAGTAATTAAAATTAAACTTTTTTCTTTCTTTCAATAGTAGATTTATATAAAGTATAAGTCTTAGCTTGATGCTTCTAACTTCATTCTTTTGAATTAGAATTTACAGAAATATCCCCTGACTTTAACTAGAAGTGATAGAGTGGGCTTAATCTAGTAAAAATAAAGCATGCTTAATCATCCAGTTCGGTACCTATACTACAGCCTATCAGTTGGTTCCTTATATCTTTATCTAGTTCTATTTATTTGACGCAGATTATCGATCCTTATTGCCTTCAATTACTACTTCCTAAATATCTCTCTCTATTATCTCATAGGTCTTAGCAGGCTGGCTTTCCTCTTTAGCTTAGTAATCTTAGGACTATAAAGAGAAACTTCGACTTGAAGCAGAAAACTCAAGACGTGTAGTAGGGAAGAATAAATAGATCCGAGAAGATTCCTTATAATCTATGAAGTAAATAAGTAAAACTGACTGATTTTCCTTTTTATGAGCAACAAAGATAAGTATAAAATACAAAAATACCAAGAAAATAATTCTTTCAGCCTTAAGTTGAGGAAGATTTTATGTTAGTTAGATAATAGTATCTATGAAGTAGATATTGAGCTATTTTCTTTAATTCTAGATAAATGCTTCATCATTATGGAAGGAATAAAAGATATTAGAATTATATCAAAAAGAATAGGGCCAAATATTAGAAATCCTTGATGTTCTACTTGTTAAATTATATAAAGCTTATCTAGCTTTATCACGCTACTTTCTACATTTACTTATGTAATAAATGTTTCATATAGCACACTAAGAAGCGAGATAAATAACCTTAGTAGAGCGATTCTGATAGCTCCTACACAAATAACAGGCAACTTAACACCAAAAATTAGTCTTTATTAAAGCTTAGCCTGCTGAAAATACTATCAGCAGATTCTCACTGTTGAATATTGCTTCTGTCAACAAGTTTCCGATTCTGTTTTCTTTAAATTAACTTCCAACTAAACTAACTAATTCTGCTTTAAGGATTTTAGATTCTAATACTAAGTAATTTTTATTTAAAAGTAAGAAAAACTAAGTTTCTTAGATCCTAAAATACTTTATTAGCTTAAACTTTTAAATGAAGTAGTCTTTATAAAAGTAGTGGCTATTATAGTAAAGATAAATAATAGGTTTATTAGAAGCATAGAGATAGTAAAATAGGTAAATTAAGCATTAATAAGCTTAGTTTATATATAAGAGTCTATCTTTTTAATTAAGCAGTCTAGACTTACAATGATTAGCTTACCTTATAAAAATAAATTTAAAGCTAGAAAATCTCTTAAGTACTTATGATTAAATCCTTTGATTATAAATTATAATAATCCTTCTAAATATCATTAATAGGTATAAATTAACTAGTTCCATTAATTAAAGATAAGCTTTATTTGATGCTTAATATACCTAAGAGGTATCTAATATATTCTAAATAGGTTAATCTAGTTATCTTATAGAATAGTAAAAGATACTAAAGATACAAAGATAATAAAGATAGTAGTAGAGTATATGGTAAGTATAGCTTAACTATCTATAATGTAATAGTATCTTATACTATTGCAGCATTCATACCTTAGTCCTTATGCCTTCTTTAGTTTACCTCTATTTAATTAAACTGCTTTTATACTTACTAGTTCATTAGAACATTCTTATTTCATTACTACTATGCCTCATTTATTTCAATCACTTTATAAATATTATAAAAGTAACCTAAACCAGATTAAAAATACCAGGCACCTCCTGATTCACCATACTTGGGTAAAACAGAAGCAGAATTTTGGAAAGAGATATCTGATTCTAGTGTTTAGCAAGTAACTAAAGGCTCTTAATTATAAGTAAATAGAATCTAATAGAACATTTTAGAATAAGAGTAATAACTATGTCAGAGCAGGTAAGAAACCAGACTGCTTATTTTGAAATCATTTATTAAGAGAACTTTCACTATCTTACAGTTGTTTTAGAAGAGCAGACTTATGCTTAAAATTAATCTAGCTTCGTCTTTAAATTTCAATCCAGAGGTTAATTAAAGACTGAGCTTTAATGAACCTATCAAGTAAAACAATAAAAATATCAAAATAAATCAAGATTCAATAAGAAGAAAAACTAATTAAGACTTAAACAAAATAAGTTCAAAAGCTAAAGAAATTAAAAATACTACAACCAATCTAACATTTAATTAAGCAATCCAAAAACTTTGACTATTTACGAAAGTAAGAAACGCTAAGATTAGAAAAAGACTTAGAATCTCCTGACTTAAAAATATAGGATTATATGAAATATAATGAAAGGACTAAACGTTAATCCACAAGGAATCTATATAAGGTTAAAAGTAACAATATGACCTTCCTAATTGTATAGTGCTGATTGTTTAATTAGAGCTTAGATATAATCATTCACTAATATAAAAATAAAGCCAAAAGATGGTTAATATCAAAGAAGATAGCTAACTAAGTTTAAAATTAAATATATTAATTCTTAATCTTTTTATTGATTAATTTCCTAATAACAATGACAGATCCTTGATGTAAAATTAGCACATCTTCATTATATAAAAGCCATATTAAAATGATTTTTTAACTTCTAAATGATTATAATTCTAATAAAGTATCAATGCTAATACTTCTTTATACTTTTACTAAGTTATTTTAATTTTAAATTTAAAGATTTTAGCTAAATAGACATTTATAACATTTTAATATTTATTAATAGACTATTACTAATATCTTTATAAGTTACCCTTTTAATAATAGATTTATCTTATTATTATTAAACTTACTAAAGTCTAGCAAATAATAAGATATTAAGATATTAAGTTTGCTAATATCCGCTTCTCATTTTATACTAATATCAAAATATACTTATGATTGATATTCTAATCTAAGCTTTATCAGATTATCCTTTATTATGTTAAGTTTTTTATTGCTAGAGTCTAGTTTAAATAGCTATACGTTAGCACTCGATTATTTTCTTAATCAGTTCAGAGTAATTCCTTTCTTATTGTAGAAAGAAAAGTTGCTTGGAATATGCTTTGTTTAAAGCAAGTTATTTTCTTTTAAAGGCTTCATTATTTGAAAGACTTATGGTTCAATTCAAATCTTAAATTTCTTCTTTTTCTTTACCCAGTAACTTAAGGGAATCTTCTTTAATTGCAAAGGCAATATTCAGATCAGGATTTACTTTGATAAATATGTTTAAGCATTCTGTAGCTTCATCGTATTTCCTAGTCTTCTTACTGTTGTTCTTTTATAACTACAGGCAATAACATTATTAGGATTTACCTAAAGAGCTACATTAATCTCAGTAGAATCTTCATTCTTATTTAAGCTTCTCAGTAAAGTGCCTTTACTACAATTAGAACCAACAAGCATAGGATCTAGTCTTATAATATTGCTCAAGTGCTTGATTTCTCCTTCAAGTTTATTAATCTTTAATTAAGCAAATCCTACATTATATTGAGCTGAAGCAAAGGGAATTGAGGTTTATAGGTTAACTATAGCCTTGAATCTCTTCTTGACTGTTTGTTGTAAAGTAATTGGTTATTAGAATAGAATGTAGCTAAGGATTAAGCTTAGTAGATAAGGTAGAAAAGTAATAATGATAATAGCCTTGATTACTATAGCTCTCCTTTGTATGGTATAGGTAAAATAAATTGAAAGAGCATTAAATCTATGATCCGTATTTGATTTTTGAAGTAAGTTGGCTGTGAGTAAGTACTGAGAAGTAAATAATTAGTATCTGTAGGTATAGTTGTTTACAAAAGGTTGTTGGTAATTTGTTAGAAGCATAGTAATTTAGCTGTATTATATAATAACTAAATATTAGATTTAATTTGATATTATATCTTAAATATCTTAAAGC
Source organism: Loxodes magnus (assembly GCA_946699065.1). Lineage (NCBI taxonomy): Eukaryota > Ciliophora > Karyorelictea > Loxodida > Loxodidae > Loxodes > Loxodes magnus. The sequence continues at coordinate 283,088 of CAMPDV010000316.1, forward strand.
TGATTAGATTATAGTATTAATAGCTTTAATTAAAGTAAGCTATACAAGCTTGTTAATATACTTAGAATTAAATTAAAGTTATTTCATTATAATAGTTTACTATCTGCTTAACTAATTATTATCCTGGCTATTTACATTTCTTAGCTCTTTAGTATTATTAATCACTATTTAAATTAAAATATCCATTATATCCTTCTTAGTTTGTCTGTATTTTATTATATTGCTTAGCTATTATTAAGGATATAAGTAACTAGTTATTAAATAGTACCATTATAGTTATATATTAGCTAGTTAGTATCTTTAGTTATTATACTTCAATAGATTCTACAAACCTAACTAATACCTTTACTAAACAACTTTAGTTCTATACCTTTATTTACCTAACTTACTGCTTCTATCTTCATCAGACTTAAAACCATTTTTACTAACTATAGAGATATTGCTTGGGATTATATATTAAGAGTTAATTTGCCTTAGATCCATTTTCTTACCTTATAACCATTTACATATTACTACCGCTCCTTTAGATCCTCTTCTTCACAATAAATGCAATCTCTTTTACTTCATAATTTAAGACATATGATACTTCTAAAAAGTCTACTATCTTTACTTTAGGCTAAATAGAAGATTATTTAGCAAAAGACAAATAGAGACTTGAAAGTTGATAGAGAGATTCAATAAGACATGATAAGTTTGGATATAAAGAACATAATATAGAATTGTTTAGCTAAGGAAACAACCTGCACCAATAGAATTTTTGCATAGTAAAATGTTAGCTTAATGCTATAAAATAATTATCTACTACTAGAGTATTAACTATTATAATAGCTTAAGCTAGTAGATATCTTTAACATTAGTAATCCATTGCTGCCATATAATATTAATGATACCAATACAGTCTTTAATTATAATTAATACTAAAGAATATAACTTTTAAGTCTAAAGCTCTATATTTTAAATATCTCATAATATGAGTTTGCTTATTATGGACTAACATAATAATAATAAAATAATCTTAAATAAATAAGTTTTCTAGCTAAAGAGAAAATGATTCATTTATAAAGATATTTAATTAAAGCTAAATTTATATAAAGAATAAGCTAATTTGTTTAATTTCGTTTAATTATACAATAACTTAATTATAATAGCTAATCCTAAGAACTTAAGTCTAAATTAAAACTGGCTTTAATGTTTATATATGTATCTTCTGACTTTAACCAGAAGAGATAGAATAGGCTTAATTTTATAAAATCAAATATGCTTAATCAGCAAAAATTTAACTTAATTAAGTTAATATAAAATTTTTTTAGTTATAGACTCTAAGGAAAACATGCAAGATGATAAAAAATAAAGAGCTGAATGTTAGAACTTACACCTTTGTTATCTACAACCTTAAGAATTATATTAGTTATTACTCAAATTATCTTATTTTTAAAGGTTTATAACTAATATAAGGTTAGAGAATTAAATTGAATTTGGTGATTGAAATAAAGTTTTTTAGATCAAAACTTTTTCTAAATTAAGGGTCTTTCTTATTTGATATCTTCAAAAACTATTAAAGTTTCTACTAATATTATAAAATCAAATTTTAAAAGTTGGTAGCAATATAAAAAGATTGATCTAGCAAAGAAAATATAAAGAACAGATAATTGTTTTACTAAGATACTTTAAGAGGTAACTTTTTAATTACTAGATTGATACTTATAGCTTTAAAAAATTATTATATGATGTAGTAGAAGATTAAATAATATATTGCTCTTATGAACTTAAGATTGCACTTTAAATCTTAACTTCTGCTATGATATAAATTCATCTTCTTGGGGTGACTAACTTTATTGTTGTCTCTTTTATTTTTGGCTGAGTCCTTTTATCGATTTACCATGCCACAGAATTAATTTTTATCATCAATTTTTATGGAAATCTTTAGCTTCGAGTCCAGAAACCCAGTTTTCTATTTGATTTTCTTAAAAAAGGTTCAAAAATAGGTAGTAGTGAGTGACTAAATTTAAGTTTCAGTAATATTATGGTTCTCTAATATTAAAAACCATTCCTTCCTGCATTTAATGTTTATGCCTTTCTATACCTGTTGTTTAAAATACCTTCCAAGTATTAATCTTCATAACTTATTTTAAATGACTGGCTAAGTTAATTTAGAGTTACCATGCTTCAAAAAATATTGAATATCCAACATAATGAGTTAGCTACCTATAAATCTCAATTATAAATAGCTGCATTTATTTTTTTACCTTAGTAAAGTTGTACAAGGGTCTTATGTTTATTTTACTTAGTGTTCCATATGGTGTATAAATGTAATTGTCACCTTATTTCTTTCATTAGTACATTTATCTGATTCATATAAAAAGATATGAGACAGAAAAATAGTAAGCATTATATATAAAAGAACAGCTTATTTTAGGCATATTGCTGCTAGATCTAATGGTAAAAAGTCTTAAAAATTCTAGTATACTGATGTATTACAATTACCTTTATTTAATTTATATCTAAATTAAAGCAAATTTAGTTATAGAGTTTTATAAGCATAGCTAATTAACTAGCTATATAATTCATATTTCTATACAAAAATCATTCTATAATTGTTAGGCCTCATTTTATTATAGCTCTACTATTCTTTTATATTTCTCCTACTACTTAATCAAGCTAGTAATCTTATGAAATTAGTTAGAACCTTAATTTAATGCTTGTACATTTACCTTTATTGAGATATCCATATTAAATATAAACATAACTTTATCCTTATTTTTAAAGACTATCATTTATAAACGAATGACTTTAATAAGCATTAGCCTATTAAACTAAACTTAGATATTTTATTTTCTTAGCATTTTATAAATGTCGTTAAAAGTCCTTCTCATATCTCTACTCGTAATATTCTAAGTTGGTGCCTTAGAATTCTTTGATATTCTAGATCCTAACGTTCCAACTTTTGGTTCCCCTGATATTCCAAGTGCTAAAAAACGTTTTTAAGCTTATGATTTTGATCCTTCTGGATAAACTTAGTTTAGCATTTCCTCCTGGATAAAGTTCGATTAAAATCCATAAAATACCTATAATTGAGGAGTTTTCTTAGATTTAAATAAAGATTATAATAATTTTTTTGAACTTGTTTTATTATAAGCTAAGCCTGATTATACTAAGCTTATAGTCCAAAAGTTAACGAATGCCAACTGAGAATGAATCTATAATAACGTTACTTTTGTTAGTGATATTTGAGTATTTGTATCTGTTTCAGTTTATCAAAGTGGACAAGTTATATCCTATATAACTCATTCAAAAATGTATAATTAGTTGCAAGCAGCAGCTAAAAATTTTACACCAATAATAACGCTTAATTCAACCAGTTTTATTTATTAGGGCAGCTTCGTATAAGATTTTAATTATATAGGATATTAGTTTTCCTTAAGGTATTATAAAAATCAATTTTTATCAATTTAAGATTGATTAACTATTTTAAATCAGCCTTATCAAGGATTTACTTCTTTGCCTTCTCCTTAATGTCATGCTAATTGTTCCAAATGCTTTTGAACTAATATAACTAATTGCTTATAATGCTACTAGAATTGAACATTTCAGAGTGACTAATGTGTGTGTGCATTAAAAGTTACTAAAGAAAAAATTTGCAGCTAAACTTGTCCTAGTACTTAACAAGATAGCAACAATGATAATTACTGTGACTTTTGTAATGTAACTTTAATTAACTGTGAAGAGTGTAATCAACTGGGAGATATCTGTACTAAATGCCCAAACTAATATTACCTTCTTAATAATAAGTGTATTTCTTGCTAAATATATGACTAGTATTGTGTAAGTTGTAACTCCTCTGTTTGTATTTCTTGTTTGAATGGTAAAAAACTTACAAATAAGAAATGTTTAGATTAATGCTAAAGTAATGAGTAAGACTTTAATAATGATGGAATATGTTAAGCCTGCTAAAAGTTGTGAAGTAACTGCTAGAACTGTAATGATGTATAGTGCTTAGAATGCGAGTAAGGATATTATCTGTAAAACTAATAATGTAAATAATGCTACACTTTAATTTAAAACTGTTCAAAATGTTCTTAAGATGGAGTTATTTGCTATCAATGTTCAGAATATCTTTACTTATATAATAATTAATGCTTAGAATCTTGTCCTTCAAGTACTTATGAAGCAACAGATTTTACATGCTAGAGTTGCAATTTAAAAATTAAAAATTGCTAGTTATGTTATATCCCAGGTGATGTTTGTTAGAGGTGCTTAGAAGGTTATTATTTATATAATAATTAATGCTTATAAGCATGTCCTTCAAGTACTTATGAAGAAATAGATTTTTCATGTTAGAATTGCAATATAAAAATTTAAAAATGCTATCTTTGTTCTAGCTAAGGTGATGCTTGCTATCAATGTTTAGATTAACTTTATTTATATAATAATTAATGCTTAGAAACTTGTCCTTTATGAACTTACTAGGATACTAATTAAACTTGTTAAAGTTGTAATTAGAAAATTTAAAACTGCTATAATTGTACTAGCTCAGGTGATGTTTGTTATAAATGTTTGAATGGCTATTATTTATATAACAATTAGTGTTTATAAACTTGTCTTAAAGGAACTTACTAAGATGCTAATTAAACTTGCTAAAGTTGTAACTCCTAAATTAAATATTGCTAGTTTTGTTCTTCCACAGGAAAGATTTGTGAATAATGCTTAAAATCATTTTATCTATATAATAATTAATGTGTCGAAAATTGCCCTTCTGGAACTTATAAAGATTAAGACTCAAATTGCTAAAATTGTAGCTCCTAAATTTAAAATTGCTTGATATGCTCGGACACAGGAAACATCTGTAATAAGTGTCAAGAAAATTATTATTTATATAATAATAAATGCTTTCAAGACTGTCCCACTGAAACATACTAACAATCAGATTTTACTTGTTAAGAATGTAATTTGAAGATTAGTAATTGTAAAGTTTGTTCTAAGAAAGGAGATTTATGCTACAGATGTCAAGAATCATTTATCCTATATAGTAATTAATGTGTTGATTCATGTCCAATAGAAACCTATCAAAGTGATTTCACTTGCTTAAGATGTGATTCTAAAATTAAAAATTGTAAGTTATGCTCTTATGACGGTGAGAGTTGCTATGAATGCTAAGATACATTTAAGATTTTTAATAATACATGTGCTGATAGTTGTCCATAGGGTACTTTTTAAGATGACAGCATTTTTTGCAAAAGTTGTGATTCAAAAATAAGAAATTGTGAATAATGCTCATTTAATGGAGAGGTTTGCTTAAGATGCCAGTAGCTGTTTGTTCTATATAATAACTCTTGTATCGGAAGTTGTCTTAGTTGAACTTATTAAGATTCTAACTTTATTTGCTAAAACTGTAACTAAAAATTTAGAAATTGTTACTTATGCTCAGAAAACGGAGAAACCTGTCATTAGTGCTAAGAAACATGAGATTTATACCAAAATTAGTGTGCTAAAAACTGTTCAGCTGATTAGAATTTTGATTCTATTTGCTAAACCTGTCGCTAAAAAACTTGAGGTTGTTAATTATGCTCTTAAGATGGAAAAATTTGCAATAAGTGTTAAGGATAATATCTACTTATAGATAATAAATGTGTTGAAAGTTGCCCTGATGAGTCTTTTTAAGGATAAGATTAAACATGTAGAAGCTGTGACTATAAATTTAAAAACTGCTAATCATGTTCTAAGTATGGGGAATAATGCCTAACATGTAAAGCTAATTACCATATTAAATAGTCAAACACTGCAGTTAGCTGTGTTGAGGACTGCAAGGAAAATGAAATAGAAGTAAATGGAGTTTGTTGGACATGCGAATTACTAAGATTATGCTATAGTTACTTTATTAATGAAACTTCGGAAACAGAAAATGTTTAATGTCCTAAAAGCGTTTAGTATTAATAGATACTTTAGTAATGTAATCAACAGAATGAAGAGACTGAAGAAAGTGAAGAAGATGAGTAATAATAAAATTAAACAATTGATAGTGAAATAGCGTAATATAGTAGCTTAGACGACTTCAATATTACAAATCAAGTAAAGAGTTTAATTGAATCTACTTATAACTTTTAAGAATATACATCTTACGGTACTTTAATAGGAAATTCTGTGGTTGTATCTACTTTTATGATTAACTCTTCGGTTCCTTTATCCGGTATGACCTTTCTTTTATAAGTTCTATTTATTACGTAGCTTATCCTATTAAATGCATTTATAAACGTAGAAAGAACAGAAAACTTGAAGGCTTATTTCTATATGAGCTTTAATAATAATAATCCAGTTTGTGGAGTTAACAACAATAACTTTCTGTCTTTAGATTTGGATTCTAGAAAGCTTCTAGTGGAAAAATAGATTTACGTGCTACTAAATTACACAAGCTACACTTTACTTTCGAATCTCAAAAGTGCCCTTTTTATACTAGTAATTCTTTTTGGACTTGATTTCTTGCTTAAAATACTAGGAAAGTATAAAGCTAAGATTGAAAAGTTAAGAACTAAACTGACCAATAGAAATTACATATCAGTAATTTATAACCTTAAGACACTACAAATAAATATAGCTGCTATATTACAGCTCTAGCATTTTAACTTAAGCGACTGGTATGTTGCTCTTAACTCCTTTCTTGCTGTCGCTGTTCTAGTAAGTTATTCATTTAGCTGATATAAATATCTTGTATTGCTCATAGTTTCTATGTAGTAAAGAAATACTTCGATTTAAAGTAAAAATATAGCACAGACTAGAATGAATAGATAAAGGAAAAAATGGATCAAATAAAGGAGAAGTATATCGTGTATTTCGACAAGAAAGAACAAAATAGCTTACTCTAAGCTTCTTTCTAAGCTCTTTTCTTATCAAGAAGGCTTTTCTTTGCCTTTTCAATCATCATATTTTCTGAGATTTAGATCCTCTAAATATCCCTTTAAATTATGAACTGCTTAGTTTGGCTTTTTTATATAGTACTCTACAAACCTTTTTCAAGCTCTCTTTCTTTATTCTAAGAAGTTTATGGAGAGTTAGTTCTAATCTTCATCTTTTTCTTTAACTTCTACTTCTGAAACAACAGGGATGCTATATAATCAAGCGAACTAAACTAAGAGGCTGATGACTATGGAACGATAATCATATATTTGTGCTGCACATTTTCAGTTGGTTCATTGTGTGTATCAATAATTTTGATTTTTGTAGAACTTTATCAAGCATTAAAAAGCAAAAAATCAAATAAAATATCCTAAAAAGAATAAGCCAAAGAAGCTAGTAAACTGGAAGCCATAAATGAAAAGAGTTAGATTCAATAAGAATAAATTAGCTAAAACTTTACTTGCTCAAGAGATATTTTGCTTTAAACTGAGTAAATCAAATAAGAAATCGTGATGGGTGACTAAAGGGAAGAAGAGCTAAAAATATGTATTAAAGAGACTTAACAATCATATAAATTATTTTCTCAGATTTTTTCAACTAAGCTATTATAAAAATTATCCTTATTTCAGCGATTCAAAAAGCTTTTGAATTTTTTAGTCAGGCAAATACAAAAATCTATATATTTAAAATTAGAAACCTTTAGAATAATTAAGGATATTTTATTCTATTTTTCCATATTTTTACATCGCTAATATACTCAATTCTAAAACTTCCAACTTACCAATATTTCTTCATTAGCTTTTCACAATATTCTTATTTAACTTCTTTCTATCGAAGATAAATAAGCTTTTTTTAATTCTTCTCCTTCTTTCCACTTCCACACTAGAGCTTATACTTATAAGTCAAAATCCTTCACGAAATATAATTCCTTAAATTTATAAATTGAAGTTGATTATTTAAATTAGTAATTTTAATATAAGAAACAAATGTTAATTTCCCGTAAAATTTAGAGTATCTTGATTAACTACGCCTTTGTTCTTATCTATGTTAATTTTAACCTAAAATATTACTTTTAATATTCAACTTTTTCTAGTTTCACATTTTTATTTTTGTATATTCATATACCTGGAGTTTTTTAAGCTATCAACTAAGTCTTTATAATAAAGACTAAAGTAACCATCGCACTTATTCTAAATACTGCTTCTTTAAAATTTTTTCTATTATAATTAGTATTAAAAAAATTATAGGAAATCTTAATTCAATCTTTAAATCAACTGAAGTAACCATTCTTGTTTTATGTAAAAAGAAAAGTATACCTGGAGTTTAGATTTGTTAATGATTTCAATAGGAATTTATCATAATGGTTGATATATCATTTTGCTAACATTCTTATTCTCATGTGATACCAACTCAAATAATAAAGCAAGACTCATTTATTATTGAAGTTAATGTTTACTCTTTTTTTTCTTTAGCTAATGTGCATACTGTATTTTATTTTTATACCATTTAAATAGTCATAGAAAAGTTTCTAATGTAATATCTGCTTTTGGTAGTAAAAAATATGAAAAATTGGCTTAAAAGTATAAACAGGAAAAATTATATTTGAATAAAATAAAATTTATTATGTTTATAATATAATCTCAAGATTAATGTCAGAATAGCCTCCATAATTTAGAATCCTGGACTACTATGATATGTTTGCTTAGATTCTAGCAAAATGAAATAATAAATAAAAACAGCTTATTTATAGATCTATAATTTTATAATCCTAGATAGCTATTAATTTTAAATATTTCTTAGTTTTATATATCTATAATATTAAATTAAATGTTTGACATTCTTGGAGGTATTTCAATCTCTTTGCCGTGAACCTCTAGAATGCTCTAGAGATTAAATGTAAAAGTTTATATGTCTCTTTAACTCTACTCCTTGTCATTCATATTGCTCTTAAATTATTATTTCGCCTAGATAATGCTTGATATCTTTCCGATTTTGTTGCAAAATATTCTTTTTCATTTTAGTTATATCTAATGTAATATATTCCTTTTGTTCTCAAACTTCTTCTACATTTATCTAAATAACTTTCTCCATAAAATAGAAAAGATTCTGTTCACTAAAGATATTTTTCCCCATCTCAGTACATTACTTGCGGTTTAATAACTTTTAGTTGCATTTGATGCAATTTAGATTATTTCATAATTTATTTAATCTGGACATTTTAAAATACATCTATTATCTAACAAAATAAACGTATCTTAACACTCTTAAAAATTTATCCGTTTGACTCTTATTTTTTACAATTAGTCTATTATAATCACAAGATATGCCTTCCATTCTTTTCTTACTAAAAGAAGAACTCTTCTTATATGCATTAAGTACAACTCCTTACATTTTAATCTCACTCTCTATAGTTCTTTATTTCTTCTCCACATGACTAGCAAATTCCATCTTATCAAAATCTTATTTATATAACTCACATTAAAGTTAATAAAAGTTATTCGTTAATTTTAGGTCTTAAGTATCTTTACATTGATAGCAAATAATTCCATCTTAAGAACATCTTGAACAGTTTTAAATTAATGTGTAGCATGATTTGCATATTACTGTGTAAGATAATATCTTTATTCACTTTCTAAGCACTCAATATCATACAGTTCTAGCAGCTACTTCATTATTACTTGTAGAGCTAGCATATTCCATCTTAAATTAACGTTTTATTAATTTTCTAGCATTAATCTTAACATTTATACTGCAAATATTTTACATCTAGCAAGCAGCTCTATTAATCTTATACAAAATTAGTCATGATGTAAGAAAGAAAAGCATTAATCATTGAGTATATAAAATAAAGTTTAGCATTTAGTACAATTATCTCCCTATTGATCACACTTTTCACAGTTAGTTATAGTTGCATTAAAAAAGTCATAGTAATTATCATCTTACTCCCTTACTAAGATAATGAAAAAGTTTAGTTGCAACCATTATCTTTTGTAATTTTTAGAATGCATAGACAAGAGTCTTTAAAATTTTTTGTTTTGTTAGTACTGTATTAACTAATTTGCATCAACTCCATTAACACTTATAGCCATCGGTAGTATATTCTGGAGAAGATCCAGAAGCGAATTATTGATAAGACTGATTTAGAATATTTAGTAAATCTTAAGTAAATAAAATAGATCCTTATAGCATGTAAAGAATAAATGTATCCTCTTAATTATATCTGATACATTACTATCTTAAATTATGTTGTAGCTTTCCTAAAATATGAAAAACTTGAAAAAAGTCTATTCTTTAGTTTAAAACTTGCTTTCAAATCTTGAGTAAGTCAGTGAGTGACTAATTTGAACGTTTTGTTTTGCTGAAAATACTGCAAAGACTCAAACATCATAAACTAGACTAATGTTATTGACAAAAATTAGAGATTATGATAGAATAGCTAATTTATCTATTAAAATAATCTTGTAATTTAAGATGTCTTACTTTACAACCATTTCAAAATTTTAAAATACTGTTTTTAAAACTTTAGATAGATTCTATCTTAAAGCTTTAGAAAATTATAATACTAGTTATTAATAAAATATCCAAGTTATCAAGCAAGTATCAATCTAGCTAGCTTTAGATTATGAAGGTCTATTTTGTATTTTTCTTATTTTAATTTTAAAATATAAGTTAATTTAACTAAGATGATAATAGCTTACTTCTTTGGTGATGAGTAAGAGAGATTATTTAGTAAGATATTTGAATATTTAGATCATAGTTATTGATTATTCTAGATTAGATTTTGGTTAGAATGAAATTGCTAAGTTTTAGTTAAAATATAATGAGGAAATTAAAAAGAAGTAAAGAGCAATGTAATCTCTTAGCTTCTTCTAATATGCTATAAGGATAATAATTCCTATATATAGCATTCCTAGTACTTTATGTGAAACTCTTATGTAAAGAACTAAAAAAAAGTATCTGATTAAGTGTAGTTAAATATCAAAAGTAATAAACCAACCCAGTTACTATAGAAATACAGAATAATTAATAAAGTCTAGCTAATTCAGCTAATATCTTATAAGTCTCTAAATAGCAAAGCCCTGCAATTATTTGACAAGTTGCTTCCTTCTTTGTAACTATATATTTATTAATTAAATACTAAAGAACTGAAGTTAGAAAGATGTTTAAATTAAGTATTTAAGAATAAGGACTTAATTAACAATCTAAATTTTATCTATGTCAGCAGAATTTCTCTTTTAATGAGTCTCAAAAAAAATTAGCATATTAACCTTATTTGCCATAAAGTGCGATGGCACTAGTGATTTGAAGGAAAATACCCTTAAGATTCTTATTTTTTTACTTAAGATATACAATCAAGAATTTCTATTTAGCCAGATATAAAAATATAATGTTATAAGCTTTAAGTTACCTTAATCAGATCATATGGATAGATGATACTACTATCTATTGCTAGTTTAATGCAGCTACTATAGTTTTTTTACTATCTAAGTAGAAGCAATCTTACTATCAAAATCATAGGAAAGCATTCTATAAAATCAAGTACTCGTTTCAGAAATAGAAGAGTAAAATTTTATGCATAAAATAGGTATTGAAAAGCCCCTTTATCACTCTAAGTTAATTCCTTTAGAAATGAAATAATTCTTATGATATTTATCCTAAAAAATAGAGAAACGTGAATAGATCACAATAGCAGTTACAAATTACTATGAAATAAGAATAACCGCAATGTATGAAATCTTTCAGAACTATATAGAAAGGAATTAGTGACGTCTTAACTAGTAAATGAAGTGCCAGATAACTGTAGACTATATGTTATTGCTTATATAATCAATTAAATAATTCTATCTCCATACTATAAAACTAGAGCTATGAATTAGATATGCTTTTTATGGTCTAAATTATTGAAACTTTAAAGAAGAAATAAAGATAATAATTGAATTTCCTTGACTAAACGCTTAGCTATTCTAAAGATATCTAAGGATATTTTACTGTAATCATTAATACTTGAAGAAGCAATCCATGAAAGATTTTAATTATATTAATTATTTAAGTCTTTAGATATACCAAATATTAAAAAAAACATGGAAAGGCATTCAATATCAAGAAGCATAGTCTGAAGAAAGTTTATATCTAATTAAATAAGTTCTAACCTGTACTCACATTTAGAAACCTTTAAATATACTACGTCAAATATCAGATATGAAACCATTTAATTGATGCAATGGAACGCCATATCAATAGAAAAACCCAAAATACCTAATTATTACAGATGTAAATCAAATTAATCAGGATATATTAAGATCATTTCAATTGGACAGAAGGTTGAAGAATAAGAAAATGAGGAATATAATGAGAAAGAAAAATAAGTTAAGAAGATGAAGCAAAGAAATTCAGAATGAGGAAGAATCAAACTTAGAACTTTAATTATATGGAAAAAGGACAATGAAAATTAGTAAATTTTAAGCATCTCGTTCCTGTTCTCTCAGTAGTAATCTTATTTTTTATATTTTTCAACTAAGAAACTCTTATCTCTGCTAACAGTGTCAAAAACATAGAAATTTTAGATAAAGGATAAGATTTTATTCCTTATAATTTACCAAATTTTGCCAAATATCAATTAATGTTTTCATAACAGGCTCTTAGGTTAAATTCAATCCAAATACTCAGAGAAACTTTACTATTACCTTCTAAAGCATAATGATAAACTTTAAAATTGTAAATAATAAACTTTTAAAAGCTAAATTTTATTAGATATTTAGAAGCTAAATCTATAAGCAAGCTTATTAATTTTATAAAAGCTAGCAAGTACAAAGAAAATGGTTACATTATAAAAGCCAGTTTTAATTTAGACTTAAGTTCTTAGGATTAGCTATAATCATTAAGTTATTGTATAATTAAACGAAATTAAACAAATTAGCTTATTCTTTATATTAATTTAGCTTTAATTAAATATCTTTATAAATGAATCATTTTCTTTTTAGCTAGAAAACTTCTTTTATTTAAGATTATTTTATTATTATTATGTTAGTCCATAATAAGCAAACTCATATTATAAGATATTTAAAATATAAGCTTTAGACTTAAAAGTTATATTCTTTAGTATTAATTATAATTAAAGACTGTATTGGTATCATTAATATTATAAGGCAGCAAAGGATTACTAATGTTAAAGATATCTACTAGCTTAAGCTATTATAATAGTTAATACTCTAGTAGTAGATAATTATTTTATAGCATTAAGCTAACATTTTACTATGCAAAAATTCTATTGGCGCAGGTTGTTTCCTTAGCTAAGCATTTCCTAATTCTGTTCTTTATAACCAAACTTATCTTGTTTTATTGAATCTCTCTATCAACTTTCTAGTCTCTATTTGTCTTTTGCTAAATAATCTTCTATTTAGCCTAAAGTAAAGATAGTACACTTTTTAGAAGTATCATATGTCTTAAATTATGAAGTAAAAGAGATTGCATTTATTGTGAAGAAGAGGATCTAAAGGAGCGGTAGTAATATGTAAATGGTTATAAGGTAAGAAAATGGATCTAAGGCAAATTAACTCTTAATATATAATCCCAAGCAATATCTCTATAGTTAGTAAAAATGGTTTTAAGTCTGATGAAGATAGAAGCAGTAAGTTAGGTAAATAAAGGTATAGAACTAAAGTTGTTTAGTAAAGGTATTAGTTAGGTTTGTAGAATCTATTGAAGTATAATAACTAAAGATACTAACTAGCTAATATATAACTATAATGGTACTATTTAATAACTAGTTACTTATATCCTTAATAATAGCTAAGCAATATAATAAAATACAGACAAACTAAGAAGGATATAATGGATATTTTAATTTAAATAGTGATTAATAATACTAAAGAGCTAAGAAATGTAAATAGCCAGGATAATAATTAGTTAAGCAGATAGTAAACTATTATAATGAAATAACTTTAATTTAATTCTAAGTATATTAACAAGCTTGTATAGCTTACTTTAATTAAAGCTATTAATACTATAATCTAATCAGCTTTAAGATATTTAAGATATAATATCAAATTAAATCTAATATTTAGTTATTATATAATACAGCTAAATTACTATGCTTCTAACAAATTACCAACAACCTTTTGTAAACAACTATACCTACAGATACTAATTATTTACTTCTCAGTACTTACTCACAGCCAACTTACTTCAAAAATCAAATACGGATCATAGATTTAATGCTCTTTCAATTTATTTTACCTATACCATACAAAGGAGAGCTATAGTAATCAAGGCTATTATCATTATTACTTTTCTACCTTATCTACTAAGCTTAATCCTTAGCTACATTCTATTCTAATAACCAATTACTTTACAACAAACAGTCAAGAAGAGATTCAAGGCTATAGTTAACCTATAAACCTCAATTCCTTTTGCTTCTGCTCAATATAATGTAGGATTTGCTTAATTAAAGATTAATAAACTTGAAGGAAAAATCAAGCACTTGAGCAATATTATAAGACTAGATCCTATGCTTGCTGGTTCTAAATGTAGTAAAGGCACTGTACTGAGAAGCTTAAATAAGAATGAAGAAGCTATTGAAATTAATGTAGCTCTTTAGGTAAATCCTAATAATGTTATTGCCTGCAGTTATAAAAGAGCAACAGTAAGAAGACTAGGAAATACGATGAAGCTACAGAATGTTTAAACATATTTATCAAAGTAAATCTTGATCTGAATATTGCCTTTGCAATTAAAGAAGATTCCCTTAAGTTACTGGGTAGAGAAAAAGAAGAAATTTAATATTTGAATAGAACCATAAGTTAATCTTTCAAATAATTAAGCCTGTAAAAGAAAAGAACTTGCTTTAAATAAAGCATATTCCAAGCAACTTTTCTTTCTACAATAAGAAAGGAATTACTCTGAACTAATTAAGAAATATGAAAATAATAATGTGCTAAATCATAGCTATTTAAATTAGACTCTAGTAATAAAAAACTTAACATAATAAAGGATAAGATCATAAAGCTTAGATTAGAATATCAATCATAAGTATATTTTGATATTAGTATAAAATGAGAAGCGGATATTAGCAAACTTAATATCTTAATATCTTATTATTTGCTAGACTTTAGTAAGTTTAATAATAATAAGATAAATCTATTATTAAAAGGGTAACTTATAAAGATATTAGTAATAGTCTATTAATAAATATTAAAATGTTATAAATGTCTATTTAGCTAAAATCTTTAAATTTAAAATTAAAATAACTTAGTAAAAGTATAAAGAAGTATTAGCATTGATACTTTATTAGACTTATAATAATTTAGAAGTTAAAAAATCATTTTAATATGGTTTTTATATAATGAAGATGTGATAATTTTACATCAAGAATCTGTCATTGTTATTAGGAAATTAATCAATAAAAAGATTAAGAATTAATATATTTAATTTTAAACTTAGTTAGCTATCTTCTTTGATATTAACCATCTTTTGGCTTTATTTTTATATTAGTGGGTGATTATATCAAGCTCTAAATAAACAATCAGCACTATACAACTAGGAAGGTCATATTGTTACTTTTAACCTTATATAGATTCCTTGTGGATTAACATATAGTCCTTTCATTATATTTCATATAATCCTATTCTTTTGAGTCAGGAGATTCTAAATTCTTTTTCTAATCTTAGCTTTTTCTTACTTTCGTAAATAGTCAAATTTTTTGGATTGCTTAATTAAATGTTAGATTGGTTGTAGTATTTTTCATTTCTTTAGCTTTTGAACTTATTTTGTTTAAGTCTTAATTAGTTTTTCTTCTTATTGAATCTTGATTTATTTAGATATTTTTATTGTTTTACTTGATAGGTTCATTAAAGCTCAGTCTTTAATTAACCACTGGATTGAAATTTAAATAAGAAGCTATATTAATTTTAAGCATAAATCTGCTCTTCTAAAACAACTGTAAGATAGTGAAAGTTCTCTTAATAAGTGATTTCAAAATAAGCAGTCTGGTTTCTTACCTGCTCTGACATAGTTATTACTCTTATTCTAAAATGTTCTATTAGATTCTATTTACTTATAATTAAGAGCCTTTAGTTACTTGCTAAACACTAGAATCAGATATCTCTTTCCAAAATTCTGCTTCTGTTTTACCCAAGTATGGTGAATCAGGAGGTGCCTGGTATTTTTAATCTGGTTTAGGTTACTTTTATAATATTTATAAAGTGATTGAAATAAATGAGGCATAGTAGTAATGAAATAAGAATGTTCTAATGAACTAGTAAGTATAAAAGCAGTTTAATTAAATAGAGGTAAACTAAAGAAGGCATAAGGACTAAGGTATGAATGCTGCAATAGTATAAGATACTATTACATTATAGATAGTTAAGCTATACTTACCATATACTCTACTACTATCTTTATTATCTTTGTATCTTTAGTATCTTTTACTATTCTATAAGATAACTAGATTAACCTATTTAGAATATATTAGATACCTCTTAGGTATATTAAGCATCAAATAAAGCTTATCTTTAATTAATGGAACTAGTTAATTTATACCTATTAATGATATTTAGAAGGATTATTATAATTTATAATCAAAGGATTTAATCATAAGTACTTAAGAGATTTTCTAGCTTTAAATTTATTTTTATAAGGTAAGCTAATCATTGTAAGTCTAGACTGCTTAATTAAAAAGATAGACTCTTATATATAAACTAAGCTTATTAATGCTTAATTTACCTATTTTACTATCTCTATGCTTCTAATAAACCTATTATTTATCTTTACTATAATAGCCACTACTTTTATAAAGACTACTTCATTTAAAAGTTTAAGCTAATAAAGTATTTTAGGATCTAAGAAACTTAGTTTTTCTTACTTCTAAATAAAAATTACTTAGTATTAGAATCTAAAATCCTTAAAGCAGAATTAGTTAGTTTAGTTGGAAGTTAATTTAAAGAAAACAGAATCAGAAACTTATTGACAGAAGCAAGATTCAACAGTGACAATCTGCTGATAGTATTTTCAGCAGGCTAAGCTTTAATAAAGACTAATTTTTTGGTGTTAAGTTGCCTATCATTTGTGTAAGAACTATCAGAATCACTCTACTAAGGTTATTTATCTCGCTTCTTAGTGTGCTATATGAAACATTTATTGCATAAGTAAATGTAGGAAGTAACGTGATAAAGCTAGATAAGCTTTTTATAATTTAACGAGTAGAACATCAAGGATTTCTAATATTTGGCTCTATTCTTTTTGATATAATTCTAATATCTTTTATTCCTTCCATAATGATGAAGCATTTATCTAGAATTAAAGAAAATAGCTCAATATCTATTTCATATATACTCTTCATCTAGCTAATATAAAATTTTCCTCAACTTCAGGCTAAAGAATTATTTTCTTGGTATTTTTGTATTCTATACTTATCTATATTGCTCATAAAAGGAAAATCGGTCAGTTTTTCTTATTTACTTCATAGATTATAAGGAATCTTCTAAGATCTATTTATTCTTCCCTACTACAACTTTTCTGAAAGAACACCATCGCAAGCATAGTGAGCAATAGAATTAAACAAAGCCTAGAAAAAATGGCACGAATAACATTAGGATAATGGAAAAATATTTAGACACAAACTTGGTAAGAGTCATAGGGAATAACTAGGATAAAACTAATAAGCTTAATCTAAAACTTAAGGCGCTATACGAACTTTAGAAAAATATGAATCAGCTATATTAAAGAAAATAAAAATTAGAATATAGAGAAAGAAAATAAAGTTAAGACTAGAATGTTTATAAATATAATCAGGAAAGGAATTCAATTAAAAGTTGGAGGATACTATCACATGGAAAGAAATAAGCTTAAGAACTGTTAATATAAGGGGAGTTAGATCAAGCAAAGAAGAATTATGTACATTCTTGCAAGATAAAAGTATAGATCTAATGGCAATATAAGAAACATTCGTGGAATAAAACAATAAAATGCCTTTATCTAAGGGTATAGAGCAATTTTAAAAGAGGGAAAGAGCACAACAAAGGAGTAATTTTTTATGTAAAGGCTTAACTCGCAAACAGAATAAAAGAACTGGACATAGCTGGGTTTAATCGAGCAGAAATATTCTAAGGAGACAGAATGATATGCATCAGTTTAGACAACAGGATAGTAATAGCAAATGTTTATGTGCTAACAACCACTTAACCCGACTAACTTCTTCCCTTTTATGATAGACTCAGACAATTCTACATATGACAAAAAGTATGAGAAATATAATATTAGGTGACTTCAATGCACATATTCCACAGTTTTTAATAAAGAAATTAATTAGGCAGGAAAGTAAGTACTAAATTTAATGAGAAAATTTAGATTAAAGCGTAAAGATCAATAACAAGATCCAACTTACATTATAACCAGAAGAAGGTAAAAATTAAAAAATAGATACTTCCTAGCCTATCAATTTATTACGCAAGACATAGTAAATACGAAATTCTACTAAGAAAAACTGTTAGAGGACCATCAACATGGTTAGTTAATAATCAAAATATTAGATAAGATAAAAAAGATACAAAGAAGGATATTTCATCAAAAGTCAAAGTAATAAAAAACTTAATAGATTTTTGAAAATGAGCTAGCGAGATAGACTACTTATAATTGTAGAACATGGATAATGATATCTTTTATAGTAAATGATATGAAAAATCCAAGAAGGTGCAGAAGCAATTTGTGGATATTCTGATATCTTATAGAAAGAAATATAAATACACGGAAGAGACAAAAAAGTTAAGAAAATAATTAAAAAAGTTAGCAAAGTAAGTTAAACAGCTAATAAGATAAGGAGTAACAAATATTTATAATATAATAAAATTAAGTTAAAAGCAAAACAAGACATAAGAAATCAATTTAACATATTCTTGGATTCTCTCAACAAAGGGAACATGAGGCTTGGAAATGAATAAAAAGATGAATCAGTCAAAGAAAGTAAATTTCATGAATATTAATAAATGAACAAGATACAGAAAGATTTAGAAATAGCTGGAAATATCTATTTAAACGGTGATAGTTAGCTTCCATAATAATTTAAAAACAAGTATCGATATAAATTCAACTAGAGGAAATAAAAAATTGTTTAAAAAAGCTACATTAATGAAAAGCAGCAGGATCGGATGAAATATAAACAAGGGTTATAAAAGTAGATGGGAAAAAATCATAAGCATAACTTTGGGATCAATTGAACATAATAAAGAGTGGCAAAATACCAAAATTGGTTAAATAATCTTTCATAATTTATCTACATAAAAAGGAAGAGTTGATAACCCAATGAACTATAGGCCAATTTCACTTACAAATATTTCCCTAAAAATCATTGATCACTAATTAATTAAATGATTATCTAAGCAAATATGAGGAAGAACTGCAATGTGAGTTTAAAGTAGGAAAATCTCGCTCATAACAGATATTTAACTTAAGAATAATTCAAGAATGAACTACAAAAATGATTAGGAAACTATAATTCTCTTTATAGATATAAAAACACATTTGATTCATTAAAAAGAAAAGATATATGATAAATACTGAATTACATAGAGAATAAATAATTTAATTGCAGCCAGAAAATTCAAAAGTAATAATAAATTAAAAGTAAAGGATTTAATATCGCGAGAATTTGCTGAAAAAGAAGTAAAATAAGGTATCTCTTGCTCGACTATAATTTTAAACATAATAATAAACTAGCTAATTAAGTCAAAAAAGTAGGTATTACTATAACATGTCATTCGGAAGAAGTAAACAGAGGAGAAATATGAAGAAGCGTTAGCATATGCGAATGAAATAGTAGGAATTGATTATATGGATTAACTGGAAAACATTATTGACATTCTATAAAATTGATAAAGTAGATATAGTATGGAAATAGCTGAAAACTAAATGGAAGATATGAAACGGAAAACGTATGAAGGAAGTTGAAACTATCAGAATTAACTAAATAGAGATAGAAAAATCAAGATAATTAAAATTCTTGGGACACTGAATTCAAGAAAATATCTTAATCTAAAAACACTTAGATGAAGAATAATGGAATGTTAAAAAAGCTAGGCATGAATTCTGAATAACTAACAATATAAAAGGAATAACATCATATAATGCAATGATTATTCTAAAATATTTCGTAAATTATGGTTATGGTAGCAAATTTATCCCATTTACGGAAGAAATAGCGGATACGAAAAATTAAGTAAACTAGAAATATTTGAATGCAGGTCGCTGAGAGAAATCACAGACAGTCCTTTTTGTACTTAAAATGAAATAGTAGAAAATGAACTCTAATTTGTAAAATTTTAATTCTATCTATGATAAAGAATTATATTTAGAAAAAATTATAACTCAATTAGAATCAAATAATGGATGGGTAGCTTTGCAAATAAATGAAGAGAAACAACGACTTGCTCGAAATATACTCAAGATAAGTAATGGAAAATTATAGATTAACGATTAAATACTTGTGCAAGACAAATGGAATGAAAAAAATTTAAAGTAACTATATAAGAGGCAATTAAGGTTCATGACAGTGTGAAAACCATGAAAAAAATGCAAGAAATGATAGCCTGTCAAAGATATAGATGCTGATGAATAGAACAATTTGCTCAAGGACCTCAGAACTATCTAAGATATAACAAGCATAGTAAACAAGAAGTCTACTATCTTTTTAGATTGAGGGTAAATTATAGTGGAGTGGCATAAACACTGAAAGAGAGATACCTAATAGGTAGCTCAATCTGTTAATTATGCAAAAACGATAAAGAAGATGAGAATCATATTATACAAAAATTGTATAGAATATTAAGAAGAAAGAAAACTATTCACTTCAAATTTACTAAACTTATAATTAATAATTGTATAACCAGATAAAATTTTCTAAGTTTGGGCTTAATAGAAATTGTCTAAGGAAATAATAAATTTGAATATTTTATACGATCCATAGAAATATAACTAAGAATATAATAGATACAATCATAAGGGACTTCATCAATGATATAATGGAAAAGAGAAAAGAAGGTTATTTTAAAAAATTATACCTTTCTTTAAAAACATTGAAAAAGCTAAAGAGTAGGTTCCAATGAATATACATGAATATTTAACCAACTTTCGAAGGACAAATTTAAAATGCTAGATTAATAATCAATTTTGGAACAGCATTGAAAAAAACTAAGAAGAAACAAAAAAAAGTTTACTGATAAAATGGCGATGGAAAAAATGTAGTTAATATAAAGAAAACAAAGTCTAGGAAATCGAATATACTTATTTAGAATAATTTATTTAGAAAATTGACTCAAATCTTTTTAGTGAAATGATAATGGGCCTC
The DNA here is from genome assembly GCA_946699065.1 of Loxodes magnus. Classification (NCBI taxonomy): domain Eukaryota; phylum Ciliophora; class Karyorelictea; order Loxodida; family Loxodidae; genus Loxodes; species Loxodes magnus. The sequence goes on from CAMPDV010000316.1 coordinate 304,311, forward strand.
ATTCAAGAAGAGATAGATCAAGAAGAGTGAAGTAAATAGATACGATAAAAGCGGAACGTATGCATGAATATATAAACATACTATTTCGTGGAAAGCCAAATAAAAGTGACTCCACGTTAATATATTATGTTTATTATGTAGATCCTTACTTTCTTGATATTCCTTGCTCTTCTATTAATATTCTATTAACGATTTTTAATTAGGATATTAAAAGAAAACATATAAACTCATTTTGCAAAGCCTTTTTAGATTTGATCTTTTTTATTTTTGATTTTATGTTTCGTAATGATGTGAAGAGCCTGGCTGTGGGTTTATTACTGCAAAAACTATTAATCAGCAGATTTCGTCAAATATTCTACTTGGCATTTGGCAACTATTGAGGTGTATCTTGAGATCATTTCTAATTTTTTCCTTTTTTTCCTTTCTTGTGATTAATATTTTAATTACTTGATAATGATATTAGTGAAGAAGTCATATAACTTTCATTATAAAGTATATAGAAATATGTATTAAACGAAAAGATAGAGAATAGATACTAGAAATGCTACTAGGTTAATGGAATTAAAAAAATGATAGTATAAATGGAAGAATTGATAACAGAAGCATTAAAGCAAATAACATCATGAAAATAATATAGAAGACAATATTTAAAAATAAATTGCTATAATAAAATTTGAGGATTCTATTCTTTAGTTTCTGTATTCCATTTATAAAGATAAGTGATTAGAATGAAAATATTTAAAAATTTAAAAGTTAAATCTAAGCTTTCTCTGCTTTCTTAGTAATATTTATGAATTTTCTCTTCTTCTTTCTCATTTTTTAAGTTATTAACAATTTTCTAGATATAGAAATATTTGAAGTTTCTACTTTAGCTTCAGTATTGAATAATTGGCTTTAAATGAAGTGAGGTGAGTCTTCATTTGAATGTTCTTGAATGATTTAACTCTATTAGTTTAAATCCTTATTAATTTCTATCTACAAATAAAAAATTACTATTGGATATTGTGTTACATCTACAGGAGAACAACTCTACAACTTTGCTTTTTATTATTCAATTTGATAAGTCCTTTCTATTGGATTGTTAAGATCTTCTATTTCCATTTATTATGGTTATTTATAAGTAATCTCAGCTAAAGAGTCTTTATTTTATGTTGGCTTAAAGAAACTTAAGGAATTTTACTCTTCTTCTATTTTTATTTTTCTAGCTTAAGTTTTTTATGTTTTTGATCTTATTTTAGTAATAATTTTTAGAGCTAATCTCTTAATTGAAGCAAAAAGGCATACAACTAAACTTGAAAGTACTAGAATGTTTGATGCTATAACTATCATTTAGCCACAGTTTTAAAGAGTTTCTGAGTCTAAGGAACTTAGCCCTGTTTACTATTCTTAATCATCCACAGTATAGAAATAAAAATTGAAAGTATAGCTTATTGACAGTAATATCTCTAAACAACACTAGAAAAAGTTTGTTCGCTTATCTTAAAAAGGTTTAATCCTTATGATATAGATAAGTTGAAGTAAACTTAGGGCTATACAAATGATTACTTGAGATAGGCAGTTATCTTATATGCAAACTAAGGTAACTGACAATATAAGTCTTCTTATTAGAAAAAAGGGATAAAAGAGTAAGGCTTTTCTCTCTAGTTTCAATTCATCAAAAACAGGATAATACTTCAGAAGGTAAGCTTCTATTTCTTCCTTTTAGTCTTCATTTTCTAAATTAATTCTATTCAGAATTTTAAAAAACTTGGACACTATTTAGAATAAGCGAACTATCATAAACATTTAAAAACCCTATAATTAAACATTACCAAGCAAAGTCAACCTGCTATAGTATTCATCGAACTATAAGCATCCTTCAAGCTAGAATTGCTGATTTAAAGCAAACTTTGATATCCTAACTTTAAGCTAAAAATCAAATGCAAACTTATTAAAAGTCTGTAATGTAAATACTTTTATCTCAATCTAGATAATGTCTTGCAGTAAACAAATTTACCAATAATAAATAAAAGAAAGTCACTAAGCAGAACCATTCCTAGGATTATAAAATTTGGGTATGTATTTGCAAGAAAATCGTTTTCTTCTTTAAATTTCTCTAAATAATCAAACTGCATCAACTAAAAGTTTCTATCAATCTTTAATGATTTCGATACTTAGTAAAGTAAGTTTTAGTTTTATTAATAGTAATAAGCTTATAGAACACTCGGTTTTTAAACTCTTATGTATGAATTTGTATAAAGCAATTCATCTGCTAAAATCAGTTAAAAAATGTTCACTGAAGACTATGATGATTAGGAAACTAAAATATTAGTAGATGTGGAAACTAAAGCTAAAGCGTAACCTATGTTTTTTACTTATTGGCTTTACTCAACGACCTGCTTTTATTAATGTGATATGTTAAAACTATCTATGGTTATTTCTTAGAATTCTTTGTCTTAATCATTATTCTAAGTTTTATTCTAAGTTTAATGGTCTTAGTCTTCTTATTCTGATTCATAGTTTTCTTCTATATCTTAACTTTAGTAGCAAGTATTTCTCTCTGATATAATAAAAGGTGAAAAGCATTCGTAACATATGGTTCCATCTTCCGAGCATTGCTTGCAATTATCGATTACTTGACTACAAGGGTGACATATTGATGTGTTCTAGTGATCTTATTCTGTGGCTGGGCATTACTGTACACAAGTATTAGAGGATATTTTAAAGGTTAGACATTTTAAGCATTGATCTTAATGTTGACAAGAAATACAGTTAAAATGTATTTGTTAACATGATTTGCAATTATTAGTTTCATCTAAATAAAATCCACTTTAACATTCATAGCATTGCTTTATGTTTTGATGACATTTATAGCAATTCTCTATCTCTTAGTTACAAGGTTTGCAAACTTAATCTCAATCATAATCTTATTCTGTTTCATCACATTTGATTTGACATTTTTTTTATGAAAGATATAAAGATTTACATTATAAGCAAACTTTTTCATCTTAGCAAATAGCACAATCTTATATTATTTCTTCACAAGCAACACATTTATCTCCTTAAACAAAAAGATTACTATAACATTTATCACATACTAGCTTTCCATTGTTTTCGTGACATTGTTCACAATCATTTATTTCTGAACTACACAGTTTACAAATGTTATCTTTATTTATGTCTTATTCATATTCTGAGCATTCATCTATGCATTCATTTTTAGATACCTTCTTATCACAAAACTAGCAAATATTTTAAGCATCGTAGTAGTAATTTTTTAAGCATTCATCAACACATTTACCATTTTAAGACTTTTTAGGTGCAAAGCATTTTTAGCATTCATTTTATGTGCAAAACTAACAACCTTCAATACTTATGCTGCATAACTCACATTAATCAAAACTCTTTATCAAATACCCACCTTCACAAACCAAGCATTTACTTCCATCTTCAGTACATTCGATACAATTACTTAATGCAGAGCTACAGAGCCCACATATTCTATCATTATCTTTATCTTATTCTGTAATAACACACTTAGAAACACATTTATTACCAGAAACTTTTCACGGATAAGCGCATTCTCTGCATCTTAACTTATTAGAACATGAAACACAATTTTCATCTATTCCACTACAAGGATAGCATAAACCATCTGCTTCTAATATATAGTCTGACATGCAGTTATAACAAACATCTCCAGAGCTTGAACATAACTAGCAGCTTTTAATTTAGGAGCTACAATTTTAGCATCTTGAGTATTAATCTTTGTAAGTTCCAGAGGGGCAATTCTCTACACATTAGTTATTATATAGATAAAGCTAATCTGAACATTAATAGCAAATCTCTCCAGAGCTTGAACAAAACTAGCAATATTTAATTTAGGAGTTGCAACTTTAGCAAGTTTAATTAGCATCTTAGTAAGTTCCTTAAGGACAAGTTTCTAAACATATATTATTATATAAATAAAGTTAATCTGAACATTGCAAGCAAATTTCTCCTAAGCTAGAACAAAGATAGCATTTTTAAATTTTTAAATTGCAACTTTAACATGTAAAATCTGATTCTTCATAAGTACTTGAAGGACAAGTTTCTAAGCATTAATTGCTATATAAAAAAAGTTAATCTAAACATTGATAGCAAATAACTCCATCTTAAGAACATTTTTAACAGTTTTATATTAAAGTGTAGCATTATTTACATTATTAGTTTTACAGATAATATCCTTACTCGCATTCTAAGCACTTCACATCACTACAATTCTAGCAGTTACTTCATAACTATTAGCAGGCTTAACATATTCCGTCATTATCAGCGTCTTACTCATTACTTTAGCATTAATCTAAACATTTCTTATTTGTAAGTTTTTTACCATTCAAACAAGAAACACAAGCAGAGGAGTTACAACTTACACAATACTAGTCATATATTTAACAAGAAATACACTTATTATTAAGAAGATAATATTAGTTTGAGCATTTAGTACAGATATCTCCCAGTTAATTACACTCTTCACAATTAGTTAAAGTTTCATTACAAAAGTCACAGTAATTATCATAGTCACTATCTTGCTAAGTACTAGGACAAGTTTAGCTGCAAATTTTTTCTTTAGTAATTTTTAATGCACACACACATTAGTCACTCTGAAATGTTCAATTCTAGTAGCATTATAAACAATTAGTTATATTAGTTCCATAGCAACTAGAACAATTAGCATGGCATTAAGGAGATGGCAAAGAAGTGAATCCTTGATAAGGCTGATTTAGAACAGTTAATCAATCTTAAATTGATAAAAATTTATTTTTATAGTACCTTAAAGAAAACTAATATCCTCTATAATTATAACTTTATGCGAAGCTACCCTAGTAAATAAAGCTAGTTGAACTAAACGCTACTATTGGTGTAAAATTTTTAGATGCTGTTTGCAACTAATTATCCATTTTTGAATGAGTTATATAGGAAATAACTTGTCCACTTTGATAAACTGAAACGGATACAAATACTCAAATATCACTAACAAAAGTAACATTATTATATATTCTTTCTAAGGTGGTATTCGTTCACTTTTGGACTATAAGCTTAGTATAATCAGGCTTAGCTTATACTAAAACAAGTTCAATATAGAAATTTTAATCATTTCTTAAATGTACGAAAACTCCTCAATTATAGGTATTTTATAGATTTTAATCGAACTTTAACCAGGAGGAAATACTAAATTAAGTTTATCCAGAAGGATCGAAACCATAAGCAAAAAAACGTTTATTAGCACTTGGAATAGTAGAGGAACTAAAAGTTGGAACGTTAGGATCTAAAATATCAAAGAATTCTAAGGCGCCAACTTAGAATATTACGAGTAGAGATATGAGAAGGACTTTTAACGACATTTATAAAATGCTAAGAAAAAAAATTAAATTAAATATCTAAGTTTAGTTTAATAGCCTAATGCTTATTAAAATCATTCATTTATAAATGATACTCTTTAAAAATAATAATCAAGTTATGTTTATATTTAATATGGATATCTCAATAAAGCTAAATGTATAGTTATTAAATTATAATTCTTTCTAATTTCATAAGATTACTACCTCGATAAATAATTAGGAATTGAAAAGAGAATAGTAGATTAAAGCTATAATAAAATGATGCCTTTTTAATTATACAATGCTTTTGTATACATAATATGATTTTCATTCTGATTTACATAGCTATGCTTATGAAGCATTGCAACTAAATTTGATTAAATTTAGATATAAATGAAATAAGGGTAAATGTAATACATCAACATACTAGAATTATTAAGATTATTTTTAATTAAATCTAGCAGTGTTTCTAAACTAAGCTTTGCTTTTATATATAATGCTTACTATATTTCTGTCTCATATCTTTTTTATATGATTTAGAGCTTTACTAAGGAAAAAATAAAATGAACGCTTATTTAAAGATAACTATCTTAATAGGCAGATAAAGTTATGTATTTTGTTATATTTGATAATATTTTTTGAAGGATTGTAACTCAGAATTCAAACTTAACCAGTCGTTGAAAATAAGTTATGAAGATTAATACTTGGGAAGAAATTTTAAGCAGCAGTTAAGTGCAGGAATTAAAGGGCTTTAGAATTAGTGAAATTTAATGCTACAGAAATTAAAAATTAATCACTCCCTGCTAGTGTATTTGGGAGCTTTTTAAGAAAAATGGATAGAGAACTGATTTCTGGATCTGAAATTAAATGTTTCCATAAAAGTTGAAGCTAAAAAATATAATATTGTGGCATTGGAAAATTGATAAAAGAGCTCAGCTAAAAAATAAAGGAGACATAGATAAAGATAATTCACCTTAAGAAGATGAATTTATATTATATGGCGGCTAGGATTTAAAGTGCAATCTTAAGTTAATAAGAGCAGCATATTATTTAATCTTCTACTACATCATATAATAATTTTTTAAATGCTAAAAGTAACAATCTAATAATTGAAAAGTTACCTCTTAAAGTATCTTAGTAAAACAATTATAAGTCATTATTTTTCTTTGCTAGAGCTATTTTTTAATCTTGCTACCAGCTTATATCTTTTGATTTTATAATATCAACAGAAACTTCAATCATTTTTAGAGTATATCAAATATAAAGTCCCTTTAATGTAGGAAAAAGATTTTAACTCGAAAATCTTCCTTTAGTAACCAATCTCCTTTTCCTTATATCAGTTAGAAAACTTTAAAAGCTAATTAATTTGAGTAATAACTAATTCAATTCTTTCGACTATAGATATCAATGGCATTAGCTCTAACATTCAGCTCTTTCTTCTCATCTTGCATAATCTTATTAGAGTATATAACTAAAGAAGTTTTATATTACCTTAATGAAGTTAATTTTTTGCTGATTAAGCATCTTTTAGTTTTTATAAAAATAACCTACTCTATCACTTCTGGTTAAAGTGAGAGAATACTTTTGTTAACTCTAATTCAAAAGAATAAAGTTAGAAGCATCAAGATAAGACTTATACTTTATATAAATCTACTATTGAAATAAAGAAAAAAGTTTAATTTTAATTACTAGCAAAAGAGTATCTCGAGTATCCTTTAAGTCTAATTTTATACTCTTTAATGGATTTAAAAGTAGATGAATTATAGAGTGGGAAGAAAGAGTTTTAATTACATTGTGAAGAGTTTGCTAAAAGATTAAATTTAAAAATTTATGCATATTTACCAAGAGCTTTATAAAGACTTCTACTTTATTTTAAATATAAGTAAAATGGTTCGGAAGCCTTTAGTTCTTAAACTATTGATAGTACCATTTAAGATGACATAACTCTTTATAAATACACAAGCAAAAAAAGTGAGCTTCTTGCTCTATTAATTATCCATTTAGCTCTTCTTTTATGTAAATCAATTGCTTTAAATAAGTGGAAAAGAAGATTATAAACAGCATTTATTAAACTCTTAATTTTAGCAATTCTACTAGCTTGCTTGATTCTTGCTCCTTTTTATATTTCACGCTATCTTTCACTATTCTTCAAGAAGGAATTCATACAAGAGCAAGGACTTCGGCTTTACTATTTTACCTTTATAAGTTTATATTTATCAATTATGTTCCTTACAATGCACTGGCTTAAATAGCATAACCAAAAATATAAAATGAAGAAAAGTTATAAGGATGAGGATAGAGACCAGAGGGATAATAAGAAGATAAAGCAAAACCCAGATGAAAAACTTATGCAGTTACTCTTATATTCAATCAGATTCAAAGAACGCTATTTGATAACGTTATATCGCTGTTTTGTATATTTATTTAATACTTTTTATCAGAAGAAAGCTGCTTTTTGATTTCACCATAAATAAATATTCCAAGGTAGTAGTAGTGAACTTCATTCTCTCCATTTTAGATTGGATTAGCTTACCATTTTGAAGATTGTTTATATTTTCGGAATGGAAGTAAATTGGAAATGAGTTGATAGTAAACCTGAAGGGTTAAAATAATTGTGAATAATAAGCAGCATATTTTTAATCTTAAAACAGCTATTACTGCTTTTACATGTGGTAATAATTATAATAATATGTCTTTTTCTACAATACTTACTATTTTCAAGTTTGTTATTACCCTAAAGAGAATTAGAAACTAACCTTCAGGTGTCAAGTAGTAGATCATAAGGAATGAAGGCATAAAATCACTTTTAGATTTTCTGTTTGTCGTCCTAATCATTTTTATATTCGTATCCTTACTAAGAATAAGAAAGTTTATTTAAGTTTTTAAATAAATCTAGTACTTGTAAGACCCAGATACTTATATCAAGTAGCAAATTATCTCACTGCCTTAATTTTCTATAATTGGAATAATATAAATTCCTTTTGGAATAGTTCTATTATTTTTCATTTACATAACTTTTCTTTTTGCAGGAGATGCTAAAAGAAAAGTAAAAGAGAGTTAGAAATCTAGCGATAAGTATATAGACTATGAACTTATTATTTGCTAAAGCACTTCATTGAACTTATCACTGACATTCCTTTCATTGCTATATAATATATTTTAATTATGGCTCTGCAGTAAGAAAATAAAATCAGTTACAATGATGCAAGTGTAACTGATTAGGAAACTCGACAATCTATTTCTTAATATCTAAGCATATAGTTTAAAAAACTCTAATGAAATAATAGGTTCCAACTTTTCCCGCCATGCAACTTAATTTGGAAGAAATCACTCGAATGAAGCAATAAAGGCTTGGAGGGACGAATACTCAATTTCACTAGGTAACAAAAGAGCAAACTAATTATCATTAAAATAACTCGGTTCAAGATATTGAGAGGAATGAAAGTTAACTACTAAGACATGTACAAATAAATCCTAAATATTGCAAAGTTACACAAATCAATGAAATAGGAAACATAAAAATAAAATGAAGATATCAGTAACTGAGAAATGGTGTTACTTACTTCAATTTCTATATACAGAAGCAATTTGGAAACTACAACCCCAATACTGAAGATATTTTAAAGGAAGTTTAAGTAAACGAGTTTTTCAGAAAATTAGTGAATAATATGGATAAAGTATATCTAATTTTAAAATACTTCGACTGGTATTATATTAATAGATTTTTGGTAAACAAGAGATCTTTCAAAGTATACAGAATGATAAATAGAAAAATATATAAATACCTACTGAACTAGAAGATTCTACTAATACTACAACATAAAGAGCTACCCAATACACTACTACATAAGAAATTATTTAAGCTTGGTATAAACAGAAGAAAAACAAAAAAATATGGAAAAATAAAACAATCGGTAGTTCAAACTTAGCAGGGTAAGTTTGACTAAAAGGTAAAATTATTACCTACCTAGAATTAAAGGAAGAAGAGGAGATACTTAAAATCCCAAAGTGATTCGAATTTTGGGATTACAAAGTAAATCTCAGTCATCCAGCGTTAAGAGACATTAAGGATTGTTAATAATAACTTAATAATACAGAAGAAACTCAGCAATTAAAGAGATAATAAAAATTTAAAGCAAATTAAATGAAATAAAAGCTTAAATAAGAAGAATTAATTATGTAAAAATAACAACATTAAGAGTAAATGTCCAAGGAAGATTAAATATAGTTAATATAATCAGAAAATTAAATGCGAGCTTGAACCTTTAAAAGAAAAAAGCACAAATCTTTACTTCAATTTTTTCTGAAAGAACATCACTTGCAAGCATAGTGAGCAATGGAAATAAACAAAGTTTGAAAAAAAATGACTCAAGCAACATTAGGATAAAGGAAAAATAACTAGGCAAGAATTAGGTAAGGATCTTAGGGAATAACAAGGACATAATGGACAAAGCAGATTAAATCAGGTAGAGAAATATATAGGGAAAAAAAGAATATCACTTAAAAGTAATAAGTGTAATATAAAACTTAAGGTGCTATACAAAAATTAGAATAATACGGATTCAGCTGTATTAAAATAAATAATAATGAGAATATAGAGAAGGAAAATAAAGTTAAGAACTGGAATGTATATAAGATAATCAGGAAAGGGATTAAAATTAAAAGTTGGAGGATATTATCACATGAAAAGAAAGAAGCTTAGGAATTGCTAATATAAGGAGAGTTAAATCAAACAAAGTAGAATTATGTAAATTCTTGCAGATAAAAATATAGATCTAATGGTAATCTAAGAAACAAATCGTGGAATAAAACAAAGAAATGCCTTATATTTATGAGTATAGAGCAATATTAAAAGAGGGAAAGTAGCACAGTAAAGGAATATCTTTTTTTGTTAAGGATTACTCACAAAAAGAATGAAATGATTGGATATAATTAGGCTTAATCGGCAGAAATATTCTAAGGAGGTAGATTGATATGCATAAGTTTAGACAACAGAATATTAATAGCAAAGTTTATGCTAGCAGCCACTGAACTCGACCAACTTCTTCCTTTTTATGATGGACTCAGACAATTTTTACATATGAAAAATAGCATGAGAAATATAATATAAGGTGACTTCAATGCACATATTCTACAGTTTTTACCTAACGAAATTAATTCGGCAGGGGAGTAAGTACTAAATTTAATGAGAGAATTTGGATTAGAATATAAAGATCCTTTTCATTAGAACTTTCTCAATTTAGTTGAATAGGGAATAAAGTCACAGCTGTTTATCTTTTAAGAATTTATTTTGATAAAGTTATTCACATTAGTATGTTGTTTCTAAAAGTATTTGTTAAATATGTGTAATTAATTCTCTTATTCTCTCTGAAGATTGTAAACTAGCTCATCTTGCTTGTAGCGAATTTCCTTCATTTTACTGCATTACTGATTTACATATTAATTTTCCTAATCTATTATTAAAATGATATCTTAGTTTTCTTATAGTTGCTTATCTAAATATGATGACAAAGATTTGATTAAATTTATTTTTTTTTAGTCTGACTTATCTCCTAACCTTTCTTTGATAATTTTCTAGATGTTTAATTTAACTTAATTTAAGTAAAAATGTTGTAAAAATCAGTCTCAGCAGTTCAATTTCTCCTGTAATATGTCCCTTCATGATTACAGTAGAATTTTTCTCTTTTTTCTCCTAAAGTTAATATTTTTTTTAAAGCTCCAAAATTTGCAGCAATTCTTGCATATATGCTATTGATTATTGCAAAAATAGCATCTTTTCCTAATTCTTATTTTTTAGTTCTGTTTTTGTTTGTCTTTGCTTTTCAATTTGAAGTTAGTTTATTCCAACTAGTTCTATTTCCATTTTTCTATTCCAGAAATTTTATTGATTTTAGCTTTCCCATTTTTCTGGCTTTATAATTAATTTTCAATCTGTCGCTTTAATTTTTAATTTTTTATAACTGGAAATTTGTATGGATGAATTACTTTTGTTAGTAATTCCATAATGCGTTGATTTCCCTATTTATGTCGACCATTCTTAAATCTAACATATTTAGAACCCAGTGCTTATTAACTCCGTCAACTTAGAATTTTCCTTGCTGAACTTCTTAATCTCTTCCTGGATGTTTAGTACTATTTTGATAAGCTTTTTCATGCTCATTAGTCCGGAAGGATTGAATTCCGAGACCTTCTTGTGAAGACGGACTTCGAATAATTTCCTCGGTTTCTCCCTCGAGGTAGATGTTAAAGCAGCACGAGTTTTTATTGTTGCTTTTTGGTCTCCTCATATTTTAGTTAACCTCCTGGTCCTATTTCTCTGGAATCATGAAGAATCCCTTCCTGAAGTCGAACTTTTTTCTAGATACTTCATTATTCCACATTTTATATTGCTTTTTTAGCAGAACTAATTTATTTTTAATAAATAAATTACTCACATGAACTTAGTCGGATCAAGAGAGCAAATTTTCTTAAATTATTTGTTTTTGAGTGTATTTATTTATAAAGTTTTATTTTGATTAATTAGAATTTCTCTTATATAATACATATTAAAAAAGACTAAGTGATTATAAGCTTTTTTAGTATTATTTATGCTATTTTGTTTCTAAATATTTTTAATTTTTAACTTATATTTATATAACTAAACTTATTTAAAGTTTTAGATTGTTTAAAAAATTTAAATCAGTGTCTTTCAATTTTACATCCACACACATAGAAAATAGTTCCTTTCCATCCCATTTTATCATATGTTCATTAACCTTCAAAAATATTCCCCCTTTAAACTCGTAAGTTCCATGACCATGCTTTAAATCGTTAAATCACATACTTTCATATGTGTCTCCATTGGAATAATAGTAAGTTCCTCATCCTTATTTACAATCTCTTTCTCATTATCCTGTATAGCTATCTTCTTCACTATATTTATAAACTCCAAATCCATGCCTTTAATCTTGCTTTCAGGATCCATAATAAATATCTTCATTTGCATAGTAAAGAATTCCTTCTCCACTTTTCTAATTTTCTTCTCAATAACCTTCATACTTAATCATCGCTATAATAACATACTCCATATCCACATCTTAATCCATCAACAATATCGTCTTCATACTTTTCATTAATTTGGTAGTTTGATTACCAAAAACTTTATTTTTAGTTTTTTATCCTTCATATTTACTTCTTTAAATTTATATATTCCCTAACCATGTCTTTAATTTTCCTATCATTAACCTTCATAATAATCACCATTAATATAAAAACAAATTCCCCAGCCTTACTTTTAATCATTTATTCATTAACCTTCATATTTAGTACCATTATTATATCATAAAGTTCCTAATCCATTTCTTTAATAATTTACTAAATTACCATCGTAATAATTCCCATCTGGATAAGTTATTTTACCTTTACCTTCAGGTCTATCATATATTCATTAACCTTTTTAAATAGTTCCATCTGATTATCTATGTACCCCAAATCCAAATCTTAGATTCATAAATAAATAACCTTCATACACATTTAAATCTATATCGTAGCATATTCCTTTACCCTATCTGAAGGCAATAATTAAGCTTCATATTTATATCCTTTTTCTGTAGTAAAAATAGCTAAGCCATGTCTTTTATTTTTAGAATATCCCCTTCGTACTTACTTTTATCTAAAAAAGTGATTTAACCTTTAGCTTCAAGTTAGTAATTTATGAATTATCCTTCAAAAAAGGTTGATTAGGAGTTCTGATAACTCCTAATCCAAATCTTTGATACTGGTCTTCCTCTTTAGCTTAGTAACCTTAGAACTATTAAAGAAAAACTTCGACTTGAACCAGAAAACTTAAGATGTGTAGTAGGGAAGAATAAATAGATCTGAGAAGATTCCTTATAATCTATGAAGTAAATAAGAAAAACTGACTGATTTTCCTTTTATGAGCAATATAGATAAGTATAGAATACAAAAATACCAAGAAAATAATTCTAGGAAGATTATATGTTAGCTAGATGAATAGTATCTATAGATATTGAGCTATTTTCTTTAATTCTAGATAAATGCTTCATCATTATGGAAAGGAATAAAAGATATTATAATTATATCAAAAAGAATAGGGCCAAATATTAGAAATCCTTGATGTTCTTCTCGTTAAATTATAAAAAGCTTATCTAGCTTTATCACGTTACTTTCTACATTTACTTATGCAATAAATGTTTCATATAGCACACTAAGAAGCGAGATAAATAACCTTAGTAGAGTGATTCTGATAGCTCCTACACAAATGACAGGCAACTTAACACCAAAAAATTAGTCTTTATTAAAGTTAGCCTGCTGAAAATACTATCAGCAGATTCTCACTGTTGGATCTTGCTTCTGTCAACAAGTTTTCGATTCTGTTTTCTTTAAATTAACTTACAGCTAAACTAACTAATTCTGCTTTAAGGATTTTAGATTCTAATACTAAGTAATTTTTATTTAGAAGTAAGAAAAACTAAGTTTCTTAGATCCTAAAATACTTTATTAGCTTAAACTTTTAAATGAAGTAGTCTTTATAAAAGTAGTGGCTATTATAGTAAAGATAAATAATAGGTTTATTAGAAGCATAGAGATAGTAAAATAGGTAAATTAAGCATTAATAAGCTTAGTTTATATATAAGAGTCTATCTTTTTAATTAAGCAGTCTAGACTTACAATGATTAGCTTACCTTATAAAAATAAATTTAAAGCTAGAAAATCTCTTAAGTACTTATGATTAAATCCTTTGATTATAAATTATAATAATCCTTCTAAATATCATTAATAGGTATAAATTAACTAGTTCCATTAATTAAAGATAAGCTTTATTTGATGCTTAATATACCTAAGAGGTATCTAATATATTCTAAATAGGTTAATCTAGTTATCTTATAGAATAGTAAAAGATACTAAAGATACAAAGATAATAAAGATAGTAGTAGAGTATATGGTAAGTATAGCTTAACTATCTATAATGTAATAGTATCTTATACTATTGCAGCATTCATACCTTAGTCCTTATGCCTTCTTTAGTTTACCTCTATTTAATTAAACTGCTTTTATACTTACTAGTTCATTAGAACATTCTTATTTCATTACTACTATGCCTCATTTATTTCAATCACTTTATAAATATTATAAAAGTAACCTAAACCAGATTAAAAATACCAGGCACCTCCTGATTCACCATACTTGGGTAAAACAGAAGCAGAATTTTGGAAAGAGATATCTGATTCTAGTGTTTAGCAAGTAACTAAAGGCTCTTAATTATAAGTAAATAGAATCTAATAGAACATTTTAGAATAAGAGTAATAACTATGTCAGAGCAGGTAAGAAACCAGACTGCTTATTTTGAAATCATTTATTAAGAGAACTTTCACTATCTTACAGTTGTTTTAGAAGAGCAGAGTTATGTTTAAAATTAATCTAACTTCGTATTTAAATTTCAATCCAGTGGTTAATTAAAGACTGAGCTTTAATGAACCTATCAAGTAAAACAATAAAAATATCTAAATAAATCAAGATTCAATAAGAAGAAAAACTAATTAAGACTTAAACAAAATAAGTTCAAAAGCTAAAGAAATGAAAAATACTACAACCAATCTAACATTTAATTAAGCAATCCAAAAACTTTTACTATTTACGAAAGTAAGAAAAGCTAAGATTAGAAAAAGACTTAGAATCTCCTGACTCAAAAATATAGGATTATATGAAATATAATGAAAGGACTAAACGTTAATCCACAAGGAATCTATATAATGTTAAAAGTAACAATATGACCTTCCTAGTTGTATAGTGCTGATTGTTTAATTAGATCTTGGATATAATCATTCACTAATATAAAAATAAAGCCAAAAGATGGTTAATATCAAAGAAGATAGCTAACTAATTTTAAAATTAAATATATTAATTCTAAATTTTTTTATTGATTAATTTCCTAATAACAATGACAGATCCTTGATGTAAAATTATCACATCTTCATTATATAAAAACCATATTAAAATGATTTTTTAACTTCTAAATTATTATAAGTCTAATAAAGTATCAATGCTAATACTTCTTTATACTTTTACTAAGTTATTTTAATTTTAAATTTAAAGATTTTAGCTAAATAGACATTTATAACATTTTAATATTTATTAATAGACTATTACTAATATCTTTATAAGTTACCCTTTTAATAGTAGATTTATCTTATTATTATTATTAACTTACTAAAGTCTAGCAAATATTAAGATATTAAGTTTGCTAATATCCGCTTCTCATTTTATACTAATATCAAAATATACTTATGATTGATATTCTAATCTAAGCTTTATCAGCTTATCCTTTATTATGTTAAGTTTTTTATTGCTAGAGTCTAGTTTAAATAGCTATACGATAGCATTCGATTATTTTATTTTCTTAATCAGTTCAGAGTAATTCCTTTCTTATAGTAGAAAGAAAAGTTGCTTGGAATATGCTTTATTTAAAGCAAGTTCTTTTCTTTTAAAGGCTTTATTATTTGAAAGATTAATTTATGGTTCAATTCAAATCTTAAATTTCTTCTTTTTCTTTACCCAGTAACTTAAGGGAATCTTCTTTAATTGCAAAGGCAATATTCAGATCAGGATTTACTTTGATAAATATGTTTAAACATTCTGTAGCTTCATCATTCTTCCTAGTCTTCTTACTGTTGTTCTTTTATAACTACAGGCAATAACATTATTAGAGTTTACCTAAAGAGCTACATTAATTTCAATAACTTCTTCATTCTTATTTAAGCTTCTCAGTACAGTGCCTTTACTACATTTAGAACCAGCAAGCATAGGATCTAGTCTTATAATATTGCTCAAGTGCTTGATTTTTCCTTCGAGTTTATTAATCTTAAATTAAGCAAATCCTTCCTTTTATTGAGCAGAAGCAAAAGGAATTGAGGTTTATAGGTTAACTGTAGCCTTGAATCTCTTCTTGACTGTTTGTTGTAAAGTAATTGGTTATTAGAATAGAATGTAGCTAAGGATTAAGCTTAGTAGATAAGGTAGAAAAGTAATAATGATAATAGCCTTGATTACTATAGCTCTCCTTTGTATGGTATAGGTAAAATAAATTGAAAGAGCATTAAATCTATGATCCGTATTTGATTTTTGAAGTAAGTTGGCTGTGAGTAAGTACTGAGAAGTAAATAATTAGTATCTGTAGGTATAGTTGTTTACAAAAGGTTGTTGGTAATTTGTTAGAAGCATAGTAATTTAGCTGTATTATATAATAACTAAATATTAGATTTAATTTGATATTATATCTTAAATATCTTAAAGCTGATTAGATTATAGTATTAATAGCTTTAATTAAAGTAAGCTATACAAGCTTGTTAATATACTTAGAATTAAATTAAAGTTATTTCATTATAATAGTTTACTATCTGCTTAACTAATTATTATCCTGGCTATTTACATTTCTTAGCTCTTTAGTATTATTAATCACTATTTAAATTAAAATATCCATTATATCCTTCTTAGTTTGTCTGTATTTTATTATATTGCTTAGCTATTATTAAGGATATAAGTAACTAGTTATTAAATAGTACCATTATAGTTATATATTAGCTAGTTAGTATCTTTAGTTATTATACTTCAATAGATTCTACAAACCTAACTAATACCTTTACTAAACAACTTTAGTTCTATACCTTTATTTACCTAACTTACTGCTTCTATCTTCATCAGACTTAAAACCATTTTTACTAACTATAGAGATATTGCTTGGGATTATATATTAAGAGTTAATTTGCCTTAGATCCATTTTCTTACCTTATAACCATTTACATATTACTACCGCTCCTTTAGATCCTCTTCTTCACAATAAATGCAATCTCTTTTACTTCATAATTTAAGACATATGATACTTCTAAAAAGTCTACTATCTTTACTTTAGGCTAAATAGAAGATTATTTAGCAAAAGACAAATAGAGACTAGAAAGTTGATAGAGAGATTCAATAAAACATGATAAGTTTGGCTATAAAGAACAGAATTAGGAATTGTTTAGCTAAGGAAACAGCCTGCGCCAATAGAATTTTTGCATAGTAAAATGTTAGCTTAATGCTATAAAATAATTATCTACTACTAGAGTATTAACTATTATAATAGCTTAAGCTAGTAGATATCTTTAACATTAGTAATCCATTGCTGCCATATAATATTAATGATACCAATACAGTCTTTAATTATAATTAATACTAAGGAATATAACTTTTAAGTCTAAAGCTTATATTTTTAAATATCTTATAATATGAGTTTGCTTATTATGGACTAACATAATAATAATAAAATAATCTTAAATAAATAAGTTTTCTAGCTAAAGAGAAAATGATTCATTTATAAAGATATTTAATTAAAGCTAAATTTATATAAAGAATAAGCTAATTTGTTTAATTTCGTTTAATTATACAATAACTTAATTATAATAGCTAATCCTAAGAACTTAAGTCTAAATTAAAACTGGATTTAATGTTTATATATGTATCTTCTAACTTTAACCAGAAGAGATAGAATAGGCTTAATTTTATAAAATCAAATATGCTTAATCAGCAAAAATTTAACTTAATTAAGTTAATATAAAATTTTTTTAGTTATAGACTCTAAGGAAAACATGCAAGATGATAAAAAATAAAGAGCTGAATGTTAGAACTTACACCATTGTTATCTACAACCTTAAGAATTATATTAGTTATTACTCAAATTGTCTTATTTTTAAAGGTTTATAACTAATATAAGGTTAGAGAATTAAATTGAATTTGGCGATTGAAATAAAGTTTTTTAGATCAAAACTTTTTCTAAATTAAGGGTCTTTCTTATTTGATATCTTCAAAAACGATTAAAGTTTCTACTAATATTATAAAATCAAATTTTAAAAGTTGGTAGCAATATAAAAAGATTGATCTAGCAAAGAAAATATAAAGAACAGATAATTGTTTTACTAAGATACTTTAAGAGGTAACTTTTTAATTACTAGATTGATACTTATAGCTTTAAAAAATTATTATATGATGTAGTAGAAGATTAAATAATATATTGCTCTTATGAACTTAAGATTGCACTTTAAATCTTAACTGCTACTATGATATAAATTCATCTTCTTGGGGTAACTAACTTTATTGTTGTCTCTTTTATTTTTGGCTGAGTCCTTTTATCGATTTACCATGCCACAGAATTAATTTTTATCATCAATTTTTATGGAAATCTTTAGCTTCAGGTCCAGAAACCCAGTTTTCTATTTGATTTTCTTAAAAAAGGTTCAAAAATAGGTAGTAGTGAGTGACTAAATTTAAGTTTCAGTAATATTATGGTTCTCTAATATTAAAAGCCATTCCTTCCTGCATTTAATGTTTATGCCTTTCTATACCTGTTGTTTAAAATACCTTCCAAGTATTAATCTTCATAACTTATTTTAAATGACTGGCTAAGTTAATTTAGAGTTACCATGCTTCAAAAAATATTGAATATCCAACATAATGAGTTAGCTACCTATAAATCTCAATTATAAATAGCTGCATTTATTTTTTTACCTTAGTAAAGTTGTACAAGGGTCTTATGTTTATTTTACTTAGTGTTCCATATGGTGTATAAATGTAATTGTCACCTTATTTCTTTCATTAGTACATTTATCTGATTCATATAAAAAGATATGAGACAGAAAAATAGTAAGCATTATATATAAAAGAACAGCTTATTTTAGGCATATTGCTGCTAGATCTAATGGTAAAAAGTCTTAAAAATTCTAGTATACTGATGTATTACAATTACCTTTATTTAATTTATATCTAAATTAAAGCAAATTTAGTTATAGAGTTTTATAAGCATAGCTAATTAACTAGCTATATAATTCATATTTCTATACAAAAATCATTCTATAATTGTTAGGCCTCATTTTATTATAGCTCTACTATTCTTTTATATTTCTCCTACTACTTAATCAAGCTAGTAATCTTATGAAATTAGTTAGAACCTTAATTTAATGCTTGTACATTTACCTTTATTGAGATATCCATATTATATATAAACATAACTTTATCCTTATTTTTAAAGACTATCATTTATAAACGAATTACTTTAATAAGCATTAGCCTATTAAACTAAACTTAGATATTTTATTTTCTTAGCATTTTATAAATGTCGTTAAAAGTCCTTCTCATATCTCTACTCGTAATATTCTAAGTTGGCGCCTTAGAATTCTTTGATATTCTAGATCCTAACGTTCCAACTTTTGGTTCCCCTGATATTCCAAGTGCTAAAAAACGTTTTTCTGCTTATGATTTTGATCCTTCTGGATAAACTTAGTTTAGCATTTCCTCCTGGATAAAGTTCGATTAAAATCCATAAAATACCTATAATTGAGGAGTTTTCTTAGATTTAAAAAAAGATTATATTAATTATTTTGAACTTGTTTTATTATAAGCTAAGCCTGATTATACTAAGCTTATAGTCCAAAAGAAAACGAATGGCATCTCAGAGTAAATATATAATAACGTTACTTTTGTTAGTGATATTTGAGTATTTGTATCTGTTTCAGTTTATCAAAGTGGACAAGTTATATCCTATATAACTCATTCAAAAATGAATAATTAGTTGCAAGCAGCAGCTAAAAATTTTACACCAATAATAACGCTTAATTCAAACAGTTTTATTTATTAGGGTAGCTTCGAATAAAGTTTTAATTATAGAGGATATTAGTTTTCCTTAAGGTACTATAAAAATCAATTTTTATCAATTTAAGATTGATTAACTATTTTAAATCAGCCTTATCAAGGATTTACTTCTTTACCTTCTCCTTAATGTCATGCTAATTGTTCCAAATGCTTTTGAACTAATATAACTAATTGCTTATAATGCTACTAGAATTGAACATTTCAGAGTGACTAATGTGTGTGTGCATTAAAAGTTACTAAAGAAAAAATTTGCAGCTAAACTTGTCCTAGTACTTAACAAGATAGCAACAATGATAATTACTGTGACTTTTGTAATGTAACTTTAATTAACTGTGAAGAGTGTAATCAACTGGGAGATATCTGTACTAAATGCCCAAACTAATATTACCTTCTTAATAATAAGTGTATTTCTTGCTAAATATATGACTAGTATTGTGTAAGTTGTAACTCCTCTGTTTGTATTTCTTGTTTGAATGGTAAAAAACTTACAAATAAGAAATGTTAAGATTAATGCTAAATTAATGAGTAAGACGCTGATAATGACGGAATATGTTAAGCCTGCTAAAAGTAGTGAAGTAACTGCTAGAATTGTAGTGATGTGAAGTGCTTAGAATGCGAGTAAGGATATTATCTGTAAAACTAATAATGTAAATAATGCTACACTTTAATATAAAACTGTTCAAAATGTTCTTAAGATGGAGCTATTTGCTATCAATGTTTAGATAAACTTTTTTTATATAATAATTAATGCTTAGAAACATGTCCTTCAAGTACTTATGAAGAAACAGATTTTTCATGTTAGAGTTGCGGTATAAAAATTTAAAAATGTTAATTTTGTTCTAGTTCAGGTGTTATTTGTTAGATGTGCTTAGATGCTTATTATTTATATAATAATTAATGCTTAGAAGCTTGTCCTTCAAGTACTTATGAAGAAATAGATTTTTCATGTTAGAATTGCAATATAAAAATTTAAAAATGCTAGTTATGTTCAAGCTCTGGAGATGTTTGTTATAAATGTTTGAATGGCTATTATTTATATAACAATTAGTGTTTTTAAACTTGTCTTAAAGGAACTTACTAAGATACTAATTAAACTTGCTAAAGTTGTAACTCCTAAATTAAATATTGCAATTTTTGTTCTATATCAGGACAAATTTGTGAATAATGCTTAAAATCATTTTATCTATATAATAATTAATGTATTGAAAATTGCCCTTCTGGAACTTATAAAGATTAAGATTCAAATTGCTAAAATTGTAGCTCCTAAATTTAAAATTGCTTGATATGTTCGGACACAGGAAACATCTGTAATAAGTGTCAAGAAAGGTATTATTTATATAATAATAAATGCTTTCAAGACTGTCCCACTGAAACATACTAACAATCAGATTTTACTTGTTAAGAATGTAATTTGAAGATTAGTAATTGTAAAGTTTGTTCTAAGAAAGGAGATTTATGCTACAGATGTCAAGAATCATTTATCCTATATAGTAATTAATGTGTTGATTCATGTCCAATAGAAACCTATCAAAGTGATTTCACTTGCTTAAGATGTGATTCTAAAATTAAAAATTGTAAGTTATGCTCTTATGACGGTGAGAGTTGATATGAATGCTAAGATACATTTAAGATTTTTAATAATACATGTGTTGATAGTTGTCCATAGGGTACTTTTTAAGATGGCAGCATTTTTTGCAAAAGTTGTGATTCAAAAGTAAGAAATTGTGAGTAATGTTCATTTAACGGAGAGGTTTGCTTAAGATGCCAGTAGCCGTTTGTTCTATATAATAACTCTTGTATCGGAAGTTGTCCTAGTTGAACTTATTAAGATTCTAACTTTATTTGCTAAAACTGTAACTAAAAATTTAGAAATTGTTACTTATGCTCAGAAAATGGAGATAGCTGCCATTAGTGCTAAGAAACATGAGATTTATACCAAAATTAGTGTGCTAAAAACTGTTCAGCTGATTAGAATTTTGACTCTATTTGCTAAACCTGTCGCTAAAAAACTTAAGCTTGCTAGTTATGCTCTTAAGATGGAAAAACTTGCAATAAGTGTTAAGGATAATATCTACTTATAGATAATAAATGTGTTGAAAGTTGCCCTGATGAGTCTTTTTAAGGCTAAGATTAAACATGTAGAAGCTGTGACTATAAATTTAAAAACTGCTAATCATGTTCTAAGTATGGGGAATAATGCCTAACATGTAAAGCTAATTACCATATTAAGTAGTCAAACACTACAGTTAGCTGTGTTGAGGACTGCAAAGAAAATGAAATAGAAGTAAATGGAGTTTGTTGGACATGCGAATTACTAAGATTATGCTATAGTTACTTTATTAATGAAACTTCGGAAACAGAAGGTGTTTAATGTCCTCAAAGCGTTTAGTATTAATAGATACTTTAGTAATGTAACCAGTAGAATGAAGAAGCCTAAGAAAGTGAAGAAGATGAATAATAATAAAATTAAACAATTGATAGTGAAATAGCTTAATATAGTAGCTTAGAAGACTTCAATATTACAAATTAAGTAAAGAGTTTAATTGAATCTACTTATAACTTTTAAGAATATACATCTTATGGTACTTTAATAGGAAATGCTGTGGTTGTATCTACTTTTATGATAAACTCTTCGGTTTCTTTATCCGGTATGACCTTTCTTTTATAAGTTCTATTTATTACGTAGCTAATTCTATTAAATGCATTTATAAACGTAGAAAGAACAGAAAACTTGAAGGCTTATTTCTATATGAGCTTTAATAACAATAATCCAGTTTGTGGAGTTAACAACAATAACTTTCTGTCTTTAGATTTGGATTCTAGAAAGCTTCTAGTGGAAAAATAGATTTACGTGCTACTAAATTACACAAGCTACACTTTACTTTCGAATCTCAAAAGTGGCCTTTTTATACTAGTAATTCTTTTTGGACTTGATTTCTTGCTTAAAATACTAGGAAAGTATAAAGCTAAGATTGAAAAGTTAAGAACTAAACTGACCAATAGAAATTACATATCAGTAATTTATAACCTTAAGACACTACAAATAAATATAGCTGCTATGTTACAGCTCTAGCATTTTAACTTAAGCGATTGGTATGTTGCTCTTAACTCCTTTCTTGCTATCGCTGTTCTAGTAAGTTATTTATTTTATTTAGCTGATATAAATATCTTGTATTGCTCATAGTTTCTATGTAGTAAAGAAATACTTCGATTTAAAGTAAAAATATAGCGCAGACTAGAATGAATAGATAAAAGAAAAAATGGATCAAATAAAGGAGAAGTATATCATATATTTCGACAAGAAAGAGCAAAATAACTTAATCTAAGCTTCTTTCTAAGCTCTTTTCTCAATAAGAAGGCTTTTCTTTGCCTTTTCAATCATCATATTTTCTGAGATTTAGATCCTCTAAATATCCCTTTAAATTATCAACTGCTTAGTTTGACTTTTTTATGTAGTACTCTACAAACCTTTTTCAAGCTCTCTTTCTTTATTCTAAGAAATTTATGGAGAGTTAGTTCTAATCTTCGTCTTTTTCTTTAACTTCTACTTCTGAAACAACAGGGATGCTATATAATCAAGCGAACTAAACTAAGAGGCTGATGACTATGGAACAATAATCATATATTTGTGCTGCACATTTTCAGTTGGCTCATTGTGTGCATCAATAATTTTGATTTTTGTAGAACTTTATCAAGCATTAAAAAGCAAAAAATCAAATAAAATCTCTTAAAAAGAATAAGCCAAAGAAGCTAGTAAACTGGAAGCCATAAATGAAAAGAGTTAGTTTCAATAAGAATAAAATAGATAAAACTTTACTTGTACAAGGGATATTTTGCATTAAACTGAGTAAATCAAATAAGAAATCGTGTTGGGTGACTAAAGGGAAGAAGAGCTAAAAATATGTATTAAAGAGACTTAACAATCATATAAATTGTTTTATCAGATTTTTTCAACTAAACTATTATAAAAATTATCCTTATTTCAGCGATTCAAAAAGCTTTTGAATTTTTTAGTCAGGCAAACACAAAAATCTATATATTTAAAATTAGAAACCTTTAGAATAATTAAGGATATTTTATTCTATTTTTCCATATTTTTACATCGTTAATATACTCAATTATAAAACTTCCAACTTACCAATATTTCTTCATTAGCTTTTCGCAAATATTCTTATTTAACTTCTTTCTATCGAAGATAAATAAGCTTTTTTTAATTCTTCTCCTTCTTTCCACTTCCACACTAGAGCTTATACTTATAAGTCAAATTCCTTCACGAAATATAATTCCTTAAATTTATAAATTGAAGTTGATTATTTAAATTAGTAATTTTAATATAAGAAATAAATGTTAATTTCCCATAAAATTTAGAGTATCTTGATTAACTACGCCTTTGTTCTTATCTATGTTAATTTTAACCTAAAATATTACTTTTAATATTCAACTTTTTCTAGTTTCACATTTTTATTTTTGTATATTCATATACCTGGAGTTTTTTAAGCTATCAACTAAGTCTTTATAATAAAGACTAAAGTAACCATCGCACTTATTCTAAATACTGCTTCTTTAAAATTTTTCTATTATAATTAGTATTAAAAAAATTATAGGAAATCTTAATTCAATCTTTAAATCAACTGAAGTAACCATTCTTGTTTTATGTAAAAAGAAAAGTATACTTGGAGTTTAGATTTGTTAATGATTTCAATAGGAATTTATCATAATGGTTGATATATCATTTTGCTAACATATTTATTCTCATGTGATACCAACTAAAATAATAAAGCAAGACTCATTTATTATTGAAGTTAATGTTTACTCTTTTTTTTCTTTAGCTAATGTGCATACTGTATTTTATTTTTATACCATTTAAATAGTCATAGAAAAGTTTCTAATGTAATATCTGCTTTTGGTAGTAAAAAATATGAAAAATTGGCTTAAAAGTATAAAAAGGAAAAATTATATTTGAATAAAATAAAATTTATTATGTTTACAATATAATCTCAAGATTAATGTCAGAATAGCCTCCATAATTTAGAATCCTGGACTACTATGATATGTTTGCTTAGATTCTAGCAAAATTAAATAATAAATAAAAACAGCTTATTTATAGATCTATAATTTTATAATCCTAGATAGCTATTAATTTTAAATATTTCTTAGTTTTATATATCTATAATATTAAATTAAATGTTTAGCTTTTTTGAAGGTATTTCAATCTCTTTGCCGTGAATCTCTAGAATGCTCTAGAGATTAAATGTAAAAGTTTATATGTCTCTTTAACTCTACTCCTTGTTATTCATATTGCTCTTAAATTATTATTTCGCCTAGATAATGCTTGATATCTCTCCGATTTTGTTGCAAAATATTCTTTTTCTTTTTAGTTATATCTAATGTAATATCTTCCTTTTGTTCTCAAACTTCTTCTACATTTATCTAAATAACTTTCTCCATAAAATAGAAAAGATTCTTTTCACTAAAGATATTTTTCCCCATCTCAGTACATTGCTTGCGGTTTGATAACTTTTTGTTGTATTTGATGCAATTTAGATTATTTCATAATTTATTTAATCTGGACATTTTAAAATACATCTATTATCTAACAAAATAAACGTATCTATACACTCTTAAAAATTTATCCGTTTGCCTCATATTTTTTACAATTTAGTCTATTATAATCACAAGATATGCCTTCCATTCTTTTCTTACTAAAAGAAGAACTCTTCTTATATGCATTAAGTACAACTCCTTACATTTTAATCTCACTCTCTATAGTTCTTTATTTCTTCTCCACATGACTAGCAAATTCCATCTTATCAAAATCTTATTTATATAACTCACATTAAAGTTAATAAAAGTTATTCGTTAATTTTAGGTCTTAAGTATCTTTACATTGATAGCAAATAATTCCATCTTAAGAACATCTTGAACAGTTTTAAATTAATGTGTAGCATGGTTTGCATATTACTGTGTAAGATAATATCTTTATTCACTTTCTAAGCACCTAATATCATACAGTTCTAGCAGTTACTTCATTATTACTTGTAGAGCTAGCATATTCCAACTTAAATTAACGTTTTATTAATTTTCTAGCATTAATCTTAACATTTATACTGCAAATATTTTACATCTAGCAAGCAGTGCTATTACATCTTATACAAAATTAGTTATTATCTAAGAAAGAAAAGCATTAATCATTGAGTATATAAAATAAAGTTTAGCATTTAGTACAATTATCTCCCTATTGATCACACTTTTCACAGTTAGTTATAATTGCATTAAAAAAGTCATAGTAATTATCATCTTACTGCCTTACTAAGATATTGAAAAAGTTTAGTTGCAACCATTATTTTTTGTAATTTTTAGAATGCATAGACAAGAGTCTTTAAAATTTTTTGTTTTGTTAGTAATGTAAGAACTAATTTGCATCAACTCCATTAACACTTATAGCCATCGGTAGTATATTCTGGAGAAGATCCAGAAGCGAATCATTGATAAGGCTGATTTATAATATCTAGTAAATCTTGAGTAGATAAAATAGATCCTTACAGTATTGTAAAGAGTAAATCCTCTATAATTATATCTGATACATTACTATCTTAAATTATGTTGTAGCTTTCCTAAAATATGAAAAACTTGAAAAAGTCTATTCCTTAGTTTAAAACTTGCTTTCAAATTTTGAGTAAGTCAGTGAGTGACTAATTTGAACGTTTTGTTTTGCTGAAAATACTGCAAAGACTCAAACATCATAAACTAGACTAATGTTATTGGCAAAAATTAGAGATTATGATAGAATAGCTAATTTAGCTATTAAAATAGTCTTGTAATTTAAGATGTCTTACTTTACAACCATTTCAAAATTTTAAAATACTGTTTTTTAAAACTTTAGATAGATTCTATCTTAAAGTTTTAGAAAATTATAATACTAGTTATTAATAAAATATAAAAGTTATCAAGCAAGTATCAATCTAAGTAGCTTTAGATTATGAAGGTCTATTTAGTATTTTTCTTATTTTAATTTTAAAACATAAGTTAATTTAACTAAGATGATGATAGCTTACTTCTTTGGTGATGAGTAAGAGAGATGATTTAGTAAGATATTTGAATATTTAGACCATAGTTATTGATTGCTCTAGTTTAGATTTTGGTTAGAATGAAATTGCTAAGTTTTAGTTAAAACTGAATTTTATATAATGAGGAAATTAAAAAGAAGTAAAGAGCAATGTAATCTCTTAACTTCTTCTATTATGCTATAAGGATAATAATTCCTATATATAACATTCCTAGTACTTTATGAGAAACTCTTATTAAAGAACTAAAAACAAGTATCTAATTAAGTGTAGTTGAATATCAAAAGTAATAAATTAACAACAGTTACTATAGAAATACAGAATAATTAATAAAGTCTAGTTAATTCAGCTAATATCTTATAAGTCTCTAAATAGCAAAGCCCTGCAATTATTTGACAAGTTGCTTCCTTCTTTGTTACTAAATATCTACTAATTAAATACTAAAGAACTGAAGTTAGAAAGCTTATTTAAATTAAGTATTTAAGAATAAGGACCTAATTAACAAGCTAAAAGTTATCTATGCTAGTAGAATTTCTCTTTTAATGAGTCTCAAAAAGAATTAGCATATTAACCTTATTTGCCATAAAGTGCGATGGCACTAGTGATTTGAAGGAAAATACCCTTAAGATTCTTATTTTTTTACTTAAGATATACAATCAAGAATTTCTATTCAATCAGATATAAAAATATAATGTTATAAGCTTTAAGTTACCTTAAATAGATAATATGGATAGATGATACTACTATCTATTTCTAGTTTAATGCAGCTACTATAGTTTTTTTACTATCTAAGTAGAAGCAATCTTACTATCAAAATCATAGGAAAGCATTCTATAAAATCAAGTACTCGTTTCAGAAATAGAAGAGTAAAATTTTATGCATAAAATAGGTATTGAAAAGCCCCTTTATCACTCTAAGTTAATTCCTTTAGAAATGAAATAATTCTTATGATATTTATCCTAAAAAATAGAGAAACGCGAATAGATCACAATAGCAGTTACAAATTACTATGAAATAAGAATAACCGCAATGTATGAAATCTTTCAGAACTATATAGAAAGGAATTACTGACGTCTTAACTAGTAAATGAAGTGCCAGATAACTGTAGACTATATGTTATTGCTTATATAATCTATTAAATAATTCTATCTCCATACTATAAAACTAGAGCTATGAATTAGATATGCTTTTTATGGTCTAAATGATTGAAACTTTAAAGAAGAAATAAAGATAATAATTGAATTTCCTTGACTAAACGCTTAGCTATTCTAAAGATATCTAAGGATATTTTACTGTAATCATTAATACTTGAAGAAGCAATTCATGAAAGATTTTAATTATATTAATTATTTAAGTCTTTAGATATACCAAATATTAAAAAAAAACATAGAAAGGCATTCAATATCAAGAAGCATAGTCTGAACAAAGTTTATATCTAATTAAATAAGTTCTAAGCTGTACTCACATTTAGAAACCTTTAAATATACTACGTCAAATATCAGATATGAAACTATTTAATTGATGTAATGGAACGCCATTTCAATAGAAAAACCCAAAATACATAATTATTACAGATGTAAATAAAATTAATCAGGATTTGTTAGGATCATTTCAATTGGACAGAAGGTTGAAGAATAAGAAAATGAGGAATATAATGAGAAAGAAAAATAAGTTTAGGAAGATGAAGCAAAGAAATTAAGAATGAAGAAGAATCATACTTAGAACTTTAATCATATGCAAAAAAATGACAATGAAAATTAGCAAATTTTAAGCATTTCGTTCCTGTTCTCTCAATAGTAATCTTATGTTTTATATTTTTCAACTAAGAAACTTTTATCTCTCTAGCAGTGTCAAAAACATAGAAATATTAGATAAAGGAATAGACTTTAATCCTTATAATTTACCAAATATTATCAAATATTAATTAATTTTTCCATAACAGGCTTTTAAATAAAATTCAACCCAAATACTCAGAGAAACTTTACTATTACCTTCTTAAGTATACTGATAAACCTTAAAACTGTAAATATAAACTCTTAAAAGCAAAATTTTATTAGATATTTAGAAGCTAAATCTATAAGCAAGATTATTAATTTTATAAAAACTATAAAATACAAAGAAGATGCTTACATTATAAATATCAGCTTTAATTTAGACTTAAGTTCTTAGGATTAGCTATAATCATTAAGTTATTGTATAATTAAACGAAATTAAACAAATTAGTTTATTCTTTATATAAATTTAGCTTTAATTAAATATCTTTATAAATGAATCATTTTCTCTTTAGCTAGATAACTTCTTTATTTAAGATTATTTTATTATTATTATGTTAGTCCATAATAAGCAAACTCATATTATAAGATATTTAAAAATATAGACTCTAGATTTAAAAGTTATATTCCTTAGTATTATTTATAATTAAAGACTGTATTGGTATCATTAATATTATATGGCAGCAATGGATTACTAATGTTAAAGATATCTACTAGCTTAAGCTATTATAATAGTTAATACTCTAGTAGTAGATAATTATTTTATAGCATTAAGCTAACATTTTACTATGTAAAAATTCTATTGGCGCAGGCTGTTTCCTTAGCTAAGCAATTCCTAATTCTGTTCTTTATATCCAAACTTATCTTGTTTTATTGAATCTCTCTATCAACTTTCTAGTCTCTATTTGTCTTTTGCTAAATAATCTTCTATTTAGCCTAAAGTAAAGATAGTACACTTTTTAGAAGTATCATATGTCTTAAATTATGAAGTAAAAGAGATTGCATTTATTGTGAAGAAGAGGATCTAAAGGAGCGGTAGTAATATGTAAATGGTTATAAGGTAAGAAAATGGATCTAAGGCAAATTAACTCTTAATATATAATCCCAAGCAATATCTCTATAGTTAGTAAAAATGGTTTTAAGTCTGATGAAGATAGAAGCAGTAAGTTAGGTAAATAAAGGTATAGAACTAAAGTTGTTTAGTAAAGGTATTAGTTAGGTTTGTAGAATCTATTGAAGTATAATAACTAAAGATACTAACTAGCTAATATATAACTATAATGGTACTATTTAATAACTAGTTACTTATATCCTTAATAATAGCTAAGCAATATAATAAAATACAGACAAACTAAGAAGGATATAATGGATATTTTAATTTAAATAGTGATTAATAATACTAAAGAGCTAAGAAATGTAAATAGCCAGGATAATAATTAGTTAAGCAGATAGTAAACTATTATAATGAAATAACTTTAATTTAATTCTAAGTATATTAACAAGCTTGTATAGCTTACTTTAATTAAAGCTATTAATACTATAATCTAATCAGCTTTAAGATATTTAAGATATAATATCAAATTAAATCTAATATTTAGTTATTATATAATACAGCTAAATTACTATGCTTCTAACAAATTACCAACAACCTTTTGTAAACAACTATACCTACAGATACTAATTATTTACTTCTCAGTACTTACTCACAGCCAACTTACTTCAAAAATCAAATACGGATCATAGATTTAATGCTCTTTCAATTTATTTTACCTATACCATACAAAGGAGAGCTATAGTAATCAAGGCTATTATCATTATTACTTTTCTACCTTATCTACTAAGCTTAATCCTTAGCTACATTCTATTCTAATAACCAATTACTTTACAACAAACAGTCAAGAAGAGATTCAAGGCTATACTTAACCTATAAACCTCAATTCCTTTTGCTTCTGCTCAATATAATGTAGGATTTGCTTAATTAAAGATTAATAAACTTGAAGGAAAAATCAAGCACTTGAGCAATATTATAAGACTAGATCCTATGCTTGTTGGTTCTAATTGTAGTAAAGGCACTGTACTGAGAAGCTTAAATAAGAATGAAGAAGATATTGAAATTAATGTAGCTCTTTAGGTAAATCCTAATAATGTTATTCCCTGTAGTTATAAAAGAACAACAGTAAGAAGACTAGGAAGAATGACGATGCTACAGAATGCTTTAACATATTTATCAAAGTAAATCCTGATCTGAATATTGCCTTTGCATTTAAAGAAGATTCTCTTAAGTTACTGGGTAAAGAAAAAGAAAAAATTGAAGATTTGAACTGACCCATAAGTCTTTCAAATAATGAAGCCTTTAAAAGAAAAGAACTTGCTTTAAACAAAGCATATTCCAAGCAACTTTTATTTCTACAATAAGAAAGGAATTACTCTGAACTGATTAAGAAAATAATCGAGTGCTAACGTATAGCTATTTAAACTAGACTCTAGCAATAAAAAACTTAACATAATAAAGGATAATCTGATAAAGCTTAGATTAGAATATCAATCATAAGTATATTTTGATATTAGTATAAAATGAGAAGCAGATATTAGCAAACTTAATATCTTAATATCTTATTATTTGCTAGACTTTAGTAAGTTTAATAATAATAAGATAAATCTATTATTAAAAGGGTAACTTATAAAGATATTAGTAATAGTCTATTAATAAATATTAAAATGTTATAAATGTCTATTTAGCTAAAATCTTTAAATTTAAAATTAAAATAACTTAGTAAAAGTACAAAGAAGTATTAGCATTGATACTTTATTAGACTTATAATAATTTAGAAGTTAAATAATCATTTTAATATGGTTTTTATATAATGAAGATGTGCTAATTTTAAATCAAGAATCTGTCTTTGTTATTAGGAAATTAATCAATAAAAAGATTAAGAATTAATATATTTAATTTTAAACTTAGTTAGCTATCTTCTTTGATATTAACCATCTTTTAGCTTTATTTTTATATTAGTGGATGATTATATCCAAGCTCTAATTAAACAATCAGCACTATATAACTAGGAAGGTCATATTGTTACTTTTAACCTTATATAGATTCCTTGTGGATTAACGTATAGTCCTTTCATTATATTTCATATAATCCTATATTTTTGAGTCAGGAGATTCTAAGTCTTTTTCTAATCTTAGCGTTTCTTACTTTCGTAAATAGTCAAAGTTTTTGGATTGCTTAATTAAATGTTAGATTGGTTGTAGTATTTTTAATTTCTTTAGCTTTTGAACTTATTTTGTTTAAGTCTTAATTAGTTTTTCTTCTTATTTAATCTTGATTTATTTTGATATTTTTATTGTTTTACTTGATAGGTTCATTAAAGCTTAGTCTTTAATTAACCTCTGGATTGAAATTTAAATACGAAGCTAGATTAATTTTAAGCATAAGTCTGCTCTTCTAAAACAACTGTAAGATAGTGAAAGTTCTCTTAATAAATGATTTCAAAATAAGCAGTCTGGTTTCTTACCTGCTCTGACATAGTTATTACTCTTATTCTAAAATGTTCTATTAGATTCTATTTACTTATAATTAAGAGCCTTTAGTTACTTGCTAAACACTAGAATCAGATATCTCTTTCCAAAATTCTGCTTCTGTTTTACCCAAGTATGGTGAATCAGGAGGTGCCTGGTATTTTTAATCTGGTTTAGGTTACTTTTATAATATTTATAAAGTGATTGAAATAAATGAGGCATAGTAGTAATGAAATAAGAATGTTCTAATGAACTAGTAAGTATAAAAGCAGTTTAATTAAATAGAGGTAAACTAAAGAAGGCATAAGGACTAAGGTATGAATGCTGCAATAGTATAAGATACTATTACATTATAGATAGTTAAGCTATACTTACCATATACTCTACTACTATCTTTATTATCTTTGTATCTTTAGTATCTTTTACTATTCTATAAGATAACTAGATTAACCTATTTAGAATATATTAGATACCTCTTAGGTATATTAAGCATCAAATAAAGCTTATCTTTAATTAATGGAACTAGTTAATTTATACCTATTAATGATATTTAGAAGGATTATTATAATTTATAATCAAAGGATTTAATCATAAGTACTTAAGAGATTTTCTAGCTTTAAATTTATTTTTATAAGGTAAGCTAATCATTGTAAGTCTAGACTGCTTAATTAAAAAGATAGACTCTTATATATAAACTAAGCTTATTAATGCTTAATTTACCTATTTTACTATCTCTATGCTTCTAATAAACCTATTATTTATCTTTACTATAATAGCCACTACTTTTATAAAGACTACTTCATTTAAAAGTTTAAGCTAATAAAGTATTTTAGGATCTAAGAAACTTAGTTTTTCTTACTTCTAAATAAAAATTACTTAGTATTAGAATCTAAAATCCTTAAAGCAGAATTAGTTAATTTAGCTGTAAGTTAATTTAAAGAAAACAGAATCGAAAACTTGTTGACAGAAGCAAGATTCAACAGTGAGAATCTCCTGATAGTATTTTCAGCAGGCTAAGCTTTAATAAAGACTAATTTTTAGTGTTAAGTTGCCTGTCATTTGTGTAGGAGCTATCAGAATCACTCTACTAAGGTTACTTATCTCGCTTCTTAGTGTGCTATATGAAACATTTGTTGCATAAGTAAATGTAGGAAGTATCGTGATAAAGCTAGATAAGCTTTTTATAATTTAACGAGAAGAACATCAAGGATTTCTAATATTTGGCCCTATTCTTTTTGATATAATTCTAATATCTTTTATTCCTTCCATAATGATGAAGCATTTATCTAGAGTTAAAGAAAATAGCTCAATATCTATTTCATATAAACTCTTCATCTAGCTAATATAAAATTTTCCTCAATTTAGTGCTGAAAGAATTATTTTCTTGGTATTTTTGTATTCTATACTTATCTATATTGCTCATAAAAGGAAAATCAGTCAGTTTTTCTTATTTACTTCATAGATTATAAGGAATCTTCTCAGATCTATTTATTCTTCCCTACTACAAATCTTGAGTTTTCTGCTTCAAGTCGAAGTTTCTCTTTATATTCCTAAGATTATTAAGCTTAAGAGGAAAGCCAGCTTATTAAGATCTATGAGATAATAGAGAGAGATATTTAGGAAGTAGTGATAGGAGGCAATAAGGATTGATAATCTACATCAAATAAATAGAACTAAATAAAAACTCAAGGAACCAACTGATAGGCTGTAGTATAGGTACTGAACTGGCTGACTTCTTTAAGACCTGAAAAAATGTGTAGTCTCTTTTTGACTTCTTCCAGTGGTTTTTACAATTAACTAGGAAATTAAAATTCTTCCATTCTATTACCTTGATAATTAAATAAAAGCTTAAAAGACACTAAGTTTAGGGAGTAATTAAAGAAAACTCTTTCTTTTCCTAAATTAGTAATTAAAGGCAGCTAAAGATAGAAGAAATTCTTAGTAAAGTAATTGAATTATATCTTGAGATCTTATAGAAAAATCTTATTTAGAAGATAAGAAGAAAAGCTCTAAGTATCAAACTAACTTTCTTTATAAGTAACTAGAGATCTTGATGCTTCAAAAAATCTATTAATATTATACCAGTCGGAAGTATTTTAAAATTAGATATACCTTATTCATAATATTCACTAACTTGTCTAAGAAACTATTTTACTTTAATCTCCTTTATAATATCATTAGTATTGGGATTTTAGTGTCTGAATTGCTTTTGTATATAGAAACTGAAGTAAGCTTTACCATTTCTCAGTTACTGATATCTTCGTTTTGTTTTCATTCTTTCTAGTTAATCGACTTGCGTAATTTCCAGGATTTAACTGTATTGGTAGTTAATTTTCGTTCTCTCCAATAATTTGAACTGAGTTCTTTTACCTATAATTAACTTGTTCTTTTGCTATCTATTGAAATTTGAGTATTCGTCCCTCCATATCTTTGCTGTTTCATTCGAATTATTATTTTCGAATTTAGGTTGCATGGTAGGAAAAGTTGGAATCTATTATTTTGAGCTTTTTAAGCTATCAAAAGATATTAAGAAATAGGCTCTTAATGCCATTGTCGAGTCGTCCTAATCAGTTACATTTGTTGAAATTAAAATGTTGCTTTCTTCTGATAAAAAGTATTAGATCAAGTATCTAAAACAGTGATATTATGTTATCAAATAGAGCTCTTTGAATCTCATTGAATATAAGAGATACTTGCATAAGTTTTTCATCAGTGTTTTGCTTTATTTTCTTATTATTATTCTGATTTCCATCCTTATTCTTCATAATTTCTTCATTTTATATCTTTGGTTATGCTATTTAAGCCCGTGTATTGTAAGGAATATAATTGATAAATATAAACTTATAAAGACAAAAAAGTAAATCCAAAGTCCTTGTTCTTGCATGAGTTCCTTTTTTTTAAATTGTGAAATATAACGTGAAATGTAAAAAGGGACAAGAGTCAAGCAAGCTAGTTAATTACTAAGATTAAGAGTCTAGAAAATGCTATCTATAGTCTTCTTTTCTACTCACTTACCGCAATTGATTTACTTAAAGAAGAACTAATTGGATAGTTAGCAGAGCAGCGATTTTAATACTAAGCTTGTGTAATTGAGAAAGAGTTGGGTTGATCTTAAATGGTACTATTAATAGTTTAATCACTAAGGTCTGCAGAACCATTTTACTTAAATTTTAAAGTAGAAGTCTTTATAAAACTCTTAGTAAATATATATAAATTCTGTTAATTTAATCCTTAAGCAAACTATTCAAATGTAACTGAAAGCTCTGTCTTTTCACTCTATAATTCCTTTATTTTTAAGTCTATTAAAGAGTATAAAATTAGATTTAAAAGATACTCGAAATGCTCTTTTGCTAGTAAGTAAAATTAAAGTGTTTTCTTTCTTTACTTTCAATATTAGAATTAATAAAGGAATAGTCTTAGCTTAATGCTTCTAACTTTAGTCTATTGATTTAATGTTTATAGAAGTCTCTTACGTACTTTAGCCAGAAGCTATAGAATAGGCTTAATTTAATAAAAACTAAGTATGATTAGTAAACAAAAATTTAACTTTATTAAGATATTATAAAGCTTCTTAGTTGCAGACTCTAGGAGAGATTATGCAAAATGATAAAAAAGAAAGAGCTGAATGCTAGATCTAATGTCATTTTTATCTATAGCCTTAAGATCAATATTAGTTATTACTCAAATTGATTAACTTTTAAAAGCTTCTAGTGAATATTAGGTTGGAGAATTAAATCGAATTTGAAGATTAAAGATAAGATTTGGTAATAAAAATTTTTTTTAAACTAAGCGTTTTTCTTATTTGATATTTTCAAAAACGATTGAAGTTTCTGTTAATATTATAAAATCAAATTTCAAAAGCTGGCATCAATTTAAAATCAACTGATCTAGCAAATAAAATATTATGACTTATAATAGATTTACTAAGAAACTTTAAGAAGTAACTTTTTAATTATTAGAATGCTACATATAGCATTTTAAAAACTTATTATATGATGTAGTAGAAGATTAAATATTATATTGCTCTTATGAACTTAAGATTGAAATTTAAATTTTAGCTGCTTCTTGATATATATTCATCTTCATAGGGTGAGGTCATTTTATCTCTTCAATTTATCAAAACTTAATATTTTTCTTTAAACCAAAAATATTTTAAACTATATAATAACACTTATCTTAATCTGCTTCCTTAACCTCCATTTTTTTTCTTCTTTATCTATTTTATTTCCATCATAAATTTTTTTCCCATCTTTTTTTCCATTTTTCAATTTTAATTTTTAAGATCTTATCAGTTATCAATCTTTTAACAGCACTCTTTACTTCTTCATTTATGTCTTTATTATCATTCACATCCTAATAAAAAACTATTTCTCATTTCTTCATAAAAAAAGTTTTACGTTAATAGTCTCTTCAATTTATCAAAACTTAATATTTTTCTTTAAACCAAAAATATTTTAAACTATATAATAACACTTATCTTAATCTGCTTCCTTAACCTCCATTTTTTTTCTTCTTTATCTATTTTATTTCCATCATAAATTTTTTTCCCATCTTTTTTTCCATTTTTCAATTTTAATTTTTAAGATCTTATCAGTTATCAATCTTTTAACAGCACTCTTTACTTCTTCATTTATGTCTTTATTATCATTCACATCCTAATAAAAAACTATTTCTCATTTCTTCATAAAAAAACTTTTACGTTAATAGTCTCTTCAATTTATCAAAACTTAATATTTTTCTTTAAACCAAAAATATTTTAAACTATATAATAACACTTATCTTAATCTGCTTCCTTAACCTCCATTTTTTTTCTTCTTTATCTATTTTATTTCCATCATAAATTTTTTTCCCATCTTTTTTTCCATTTTTCAATTTTAATTTTTAAGATCTTATCAGTTATCAATCTTTTAACAGCACTCTTTACTTCTTCATTTATGTCTTTATTATCATTCACATCCTAATAAAAAACTATTTCTCATTTCTTCATAAAAAAACTTTTACGTTAATAGTCTCTTCAATTTATCAAAACTTAATATTTTTCTTTAAACCAAAAATATTTTAAACTATATAATAACACTTATCTTAATCTGCTTCCTTAACCTCCATTTTTTTTCTTCTTTATCTATTTTATTTCCATCATAAATTTTTTTCCCATCTTTTTTTCCATTTTTCAATTTTAATTTTTAAGATCTTATCAGTTATCAATCTTTTAACAGCACTCTTTACTTCTTCATTTATGTCTTTATTATCATTCACATCCTAATAAAAAACTATTTCTCATTTCTTCATAAAAAAACTTTTACGTTAATAGTCTCTTCAATTTATCAAAACTTAATATTTTTCTTTAAACCAAAAATATTTTAAACTATATAATAACACTTATCTTAATCTGCTTCCTTAACCTCCATTTTTTTTCTTCTTTATCTATTTTATTTCCATCATAAATTTTTTTCCCATCTTTTTTTCCATTTTTCAATTTTAATTTTTAAGATCTTATCAGTTATCAATCTTTTAACAGCACTCTTTACTTCTTCATTTATGTCTTTATTATCATTCACATCCTAATAAAAAACTATTTCTCATTTCTTCATAAAAAAACTTTTACGTTAATAGTCTCTTCAATTTATCAAAACTTAATATTTTTCTTTAAACCAAAAATATTTTAAACTATATAATAACACTTATCTTAATCTGCTTCCTTAACCTCCATTTTTTTTCTTCTTTATCTATTTTATTTCCATCATAAATTTTTTTCCCATCTTTTTTTCCATTTTTCAATTTTAATTTTTAAGATCTTATCAGTTATCAATCTTTTAACAGCACTCTTTACTTCTTCATTTATGTCTTTATTATCATTCACATCCTAATAAAAAACTATTTCTCATTTCTTCATAAAAAAACTTTTACGTTAATAGTCTCTTCAATTTATCAAAACTTAATATTTTTCTTTAAACCAAAAATATTTTAAACTATATAATAACACTTATCTTAATCTGCTTCCTTAACCTCCATTTTTTTTCTTCTTTATCTATTTTATTTCCATCATAAATTTTTTTCCCATCTTTTTTTCCATTTTTCAATTTTAATTTTTAAGATCTTATCAGTTATCAATCTTTTAACAGCACTCTTTACTTCTTCATTTATGTCTTTATTATCATTCACATCCTAATAAAAAACTATTTCTCATTTCTTCATAAAAAAACTTTTACGTTAATAGTCTCTTCGTTTTTGTTTTCATTTCTCTTATTTTGTTCTTCTCCTATGTTTACTTCCTGTTACAAGTTTTTAAGTAATTTATTTTCTTTAGCATTGCTCTTTTCAAATAAATTAAATCATATAAGGATCAATTGCTATATAAGAGATTTTTTCTTATTAAAGAGTTTTTTCTTTGATCTTTTACACGCTTATTTATTTCAATGGATTGAAAATTTAAGCATTGTAATTTTAGGAATTATATTATATTTAATATTTATTTACTCATTTTAGTTTTATTTTAGATAAGTTATTAATAATTTAATATCGAATTTTTTTTTTCACTTCATAAACTAATTACTTTTATTTAAAAACTTTTCATTTTAAAAAAAATTTCTTTAATTTGTTTAACTTTAGGTTAATTTTATTTCTGTATACTATAATAATCACTTCAATTATAATTAAATCTTTTTTCCAATTTATTTTTCAAGTATCTATGATAAGGATGAATGATGAGGAAAATAATTATGAAATAGATTAATTAATTTATATGTAATTTATTAATAATAATAATAGAATACTTAATTAAAGTGTTTGTTTCTTTGAGTATTTCAAAATCGTTTCCACTGACATCCTGTGATCTCTCCTGGATACTT
Organism: Loxodes magnus; assembly: GCA_946699065.1. Classification (NCBI taxonomy): domain Eukaryota; phylum Ciliophora; class Karyorelictea; order Loxodida; family Loxodidae; genus Loxodes; species Loxodes magnus. Next base: position 343,535 of record CAMPDV010000316.1, read on the forward strand.
AAAATAAAAGTTCGTGTCATTCAATTTTTTCGTAGTTCTGGAACTCGAGGCAGAAAATTCTTCTTCTGTAAATTCTTCCTTCTATCGTCACGTAAATTCACGTTAAATCTCTTCAAACTTCTTCGCCGTTTTTCTTCATCTTTTCCTTGTATATCTTGCACTTCTTAATCTACGGAATCTTGATTAGCATAGGTAATATCTCTGGAGAATCCTTCTAATATTGTTTTTTCTTTTTGCCTTTCTTCTTCTACTTCTATTTTTCGTTCTTAGATTAGAGGCTCTATTCTTTTATGTCCAAGTTACTATAATTTGAATTCTTATTTGACTAATCTTTCTTCAGTGTTTTAACTTTTTTCTGATAATTTTTTGTTTTCTTATCTTAATATTTTTACTTCTTCTTACTGAATACGTACAGATTTCAAAAGACTTTCAATTAATAATTATTCTTCGGTTGTCTGTTTTTGCATCGTTTTTGGATTCTCTTATTTCCTATAGTTACTTGGTCTCGGTTTAGGAATAAATTCAGTATTTTATTATTAGTTTTATTCTGTTTATGCCTATTTAAGTTCTTATTTTATCTTAATATTCAACTATTGGAGGTTATTAAGATTAAGAAAATTATTATTTTATTAAAGAAGACGTGATGGATGAAGTATTAGAAGTTTCTGGTTTTTCTCCTTTATCTATGGAGCCTGCAAAAAGTCCTTCTTGAGACCTCCTGCCATTTTTTATTTTATGTAGTTTTTTTATTTCATAAAATAAATAATGATTTACATTCTATCAATTTTTTTATTTGATATTAAATCATATTAAAATTTTACATAATTGAAAGAATTATTTTTCTTTTTTTCAAATACTTTAAAAAAGCTTTATTCTAAAAAAATGAGAAGTTAACTTTCTTATTTAAAATGTTGATTATTTATTCGAAAAGAATTCTTCATTAAATTTACAAATTTATCTAGCATTTGTATTCGTTTTTTGCATAAAATTTAAAATATGAATAAAAAAATAATTTAGTAATTTTTTAATTAAAGAGATAGCTTTATAATAATTGGAAAAAATTATTTTAAGTTTTTTATTTACTAAAAAACAATTTTATTAAAAAATATAATAATATAATAATAATAACAATAATTAATTATAGTGATACCACCCTTATGTTCATCATTTTTAAGAAGTTTAATAGTTTTGTAAAATTTCTATTTCCAATCAGGGTCCCTTTTTTAAAACATAAATCTTACTGTAGTGCGTTCTTCACTCTTGATCATTGGAAACTAATTTCAATCGAGTTCAATTACAACCATTTATCTAATTTTCTTTATTTTGCAAATGAAATATCCATCAGTATTTCACTTCCAATATGCATCTTTTTTTCTATATACTAGTCTTTTTGGATGCAGTATAAATTACTTATGGATTTCCATAACTTAAAGCTTTATAATTTTTATTTTTATTAAAATTTATAACATTATCTTAAAATATGACCATATTTTCTGTAGTACCATCATTACTTACTATTTTTTCTATAGTAACTTTAGCAGGTTATAGATTCGGTTTCACATGCATGGGATTATTTGTTGTTGTACTTTTTAAAATCAAACTTTCAGCCAATTCAGCTAATCGATTGAATTTGAATTCTATTTGTTCAATTCTCAAATTGACTTGTTGGAAATTTTCATTTTTAGAATTTAGGTGTTTACTATTAGGTATGCGTTTTTTCCTTCTAGTTCTTTTATGTTTCTTAGAAGTTTAACATTCTCCTTTGCATAATTTTGAGTTCTTGAAGAATATTTTGTTGATTATAAAAGAATTTAGATGGATCCTGTTTATAAGAGGCTTATTGTAAGAAACTATAAATTTGTTCTGTTAATTTATAATAATTTTATTAGCATGTAAAATAACTTAATATAAAAAATGATAATTTCTATTTAAAAATGAAAATAAAATATTTTAATTTATATACCAAAGTTAATTAAAATATAACATAATTAGCAACTATTTGCTTTAATTAATGTAGAATCTTTGTTATTAAGAATTTAATATTCTTTAATTAACTTATGTTGTAAAGCTTTGTATTTCCTTTAAATACAATTTTAAATAGATTAAACTCTTAAATAATACAACTTTTTAAAGGTAAAGATTTACTGTCTTTTCGAAAGTAAATGTAGCTAATAATTATAAAATGAATTTTTTTATTTTTATTATTTTAGAAATAAGATTTCAGATATATTTTTAAGTATTTTTAGTGTTATATTGATGAAGTTAGAAATAACAAATAATTAATTCTATATAATTCTATGTTTCATCCATTAAGAATATTTTAAAAATTATATTTTATAAAAAATTCTAAAATTTTGTCTAAAGGATAAAATAAAAAAGTTTGATTTTAAATTAATAAATTGATAAAATAAAGAATAAGTATTTAAGAATTAAATTTAATATCTTATTTTATTATGTATATATAAAATGGTTTCTAAGAAATTGCCGAACTTTGAACAAAACGCTAAAACAGGAAAATTACCTAAAAACTAAAAAAGCGAAATAATTACAATGAGTAAAAGGAAGAAGAATGATTGATATGACGAACATTAACCACTTGGAAATATTAAAATAGCTTTTGACACAAATGCAAATAGAAATATTATCTTAGTCATTGAAAGAGTTTAAGTTCAAAAAAAGATACCTCACTGATAAAATAGAAAAATTATAACGTCTTTGCTTGATAAACAATATTAATCAACATAAGAAATAGAAAAAAAACTGGAAAAAAGGATTTTTTTAATTTAATAATAAATTAGGTAACAACGTTTTCTTTTTAATAGAATCTATCAGATTCTACGGAAATATAAAATGAAGACTCAAATTAAAATGGACAGTAACTACTAATTTAAAATAACTAATAAATTTAAATTAAATAAGTGTTATAGGAATAATAGACTAAAAGAAGAATAAAATACTACATGTGCAATAAATAACACCAATAAAAATACTGCTACTAATAAAGTGAAATTTATAGAAAGAATAAATAAGATAATTTTAAAAATCTAATTAAGATATATCCAACATAAAGCGAAAAAATTTATATAAAAAAACTATTTAATTCAAAATCTTAATCCTTGGAGAAATAATTAGGAACGCTAAATGTAAGACTTAAACTTTTAGAATATAAAAAGATGATGCACATATGAAGCTCCATACCACATACCAAAGCATATTAGGAATTAATGACAAAAAAATGGAAATAAGCTGATAAAATAGGTCACAAGGATGATTATTAAAAATTAAAAATTTTTTAATTTTAAATTTATCTTTTAAATAGACTTTTTTAATAATTTAAATATTTTCAACTTAAAAATGTAAAATTAAAGTTGATTTAATTCTGAATTTATTATATTTAATAACCAAAATAAAAAAGTAAATTTTTTTCAAAAAAAATGCAAAAAAATTGATAAAACTAAAAATAAATAGTCAAAAAAATTTAATCAAAAATTTATGAATTTGTAGAAATAAAATTTGGATCTTATTTAAATCAGATGAAATATTTAAAATTAAAAATTAAGGAAACATTAAGAAAATAATAATATTTATTAAGTTTGGAAGACACAAATCAAAATTGGCAAAGGTAAAAATCTTAAAATTTTGAAAAAAAAAGTTTTAAATCTTAAACATTATTTAAACACCTTTCGAGTTAGAAACAAGCGTTTAAAAAACGTTTAAATAAATTTTTTTTTCTTCAAATAATACACTTTTTTATGAAAAGTTTTCAGTAAACTATCAACTGTAGAAAATTAGATTGTGATTTACCAAACTTAATCGATCTTTTAAATTAAAGTGAAGAAGCAATAAAAAAAAGAAGTAAATAAGAAGCTCTGAAAAAAATAAATGAAACAATAAAAAATATGTAATACTAAGAATAAAATATGATAGAAAAAATTTTAAAAATGAATATTAAAGGACATTTAAACCATGTAAAAAGTATCTCATTCTCACCTGATGGTTAATTCCTTGCCAGTGCATCATCTGATACAACTATCAAAATCTGAAATCTCAAAGATCGTAAAGAAATCGTTACACTTTAAGGACATTCAGACTCGGTAAACAGTATCTCATTTTCACCTGATGGTTAATTCCTTGCCAGTGCATCATCTGATACAACTATCAAAATCTGAAATATCAAAGATCGTAAAGAAATCGTTACACTTAAAGGACATTCAAACTGAATAAACAGTATCTCATTCTCACCTGATGGTTAATTCCTTGCCAGTGCATCATCTGATACAACTATCAAAATCTGAAATATCAAAGATCATCAAGAAATCGCAACACTTAAAGGACATTTAAGCTGAGTAAACAGTATCTCATTTTCACCTGAAGGTTAATTCCTTGCCAGTGCATCATCTGATACAACTATCAAAATCTGAAATCTCAAAGATCGTAAAGAAATCGTTACACTTTAAGGACATTCAGACTCGGTAAACAGTATCTCATTTTCACCTGATGGTTAATTCCTTGCCAGTGCATCATCTGATACAACTATCAAAATCTGAAATATCAAAGATCGTAAAGAAATCGTTACACTTAAAGGACATTCAAACTCGGTAAACAGTATCTCATTCTCACCTGATGGTTAATTCCTTGCCAGTGCATCATCTGATACAACTATCAAAATCTGAAATATCAAAGATCATCAAGAAATCGCAACACTTAAAGGACATTTAAGCTGAGTAAACAGTATCTCATTTTCACCTGAAGGTTAATTCCTTGCTAGTGGATCATCTGATACAACTATCAAAATCTGAAATCTCAAAGATCATCAAGAAATAACCACACTTAAAGGACATTCAGACTTAGTAAACAGTATCTCATTTTCACCTGATGGTCAATTCCTTGCTAGTGGATCAGATGATAAATTTATCAAAATCTGAAATCTCAAAGATTATCAAGAAATCGTTACAATTAAAGGACATTCAAACTCGGTAAACAGTATCTCATTTTCACCTGATGGTTAATTCCTTGCTAGTGGATCATCTGATACAACTATCAAAATCTGAAATATCAAAGATTATCAAGAAATCGTTACACTTAAAGGACATTCAAACTGAATAAACAGTATCTCATTTTCACCTGATGGTCAATTCCTTGCTAGTGGATCAAAAGATAAATTTATCAAAATCTGAAATCTCAGAGATCGTAAAGAAATCGTTACACTTTAAGGACATTCAGACTCGGTAAACAGTATCTCATTTTCACCTGATGGTTAATTCCTTGCCAGTGCATCATCTGATACAACTATCAAAATCTGAAATCTCAAAGATCGTAAAGAAATCGTTACACTTTAAGGACATTCAGACTCGGTAAACAGTATCTCATTTTCACCTGATGGTTAATTCCTTGCCAGTGCATCATCTGATACAACTATCAAAATCTGAAATATCAAAGATCGTAAAGAAATCGTTACACTTAAAGGACATTCAAACTGAATAAACAGTATCTCATTCTCACCTGATGGTTAATTCCTTGCCAGTGCATCATCTGATACAACTATCAAAATCTGAAATCTCAAAGATCGTAAAGAAATCGTTACACTTTAAGGACATTCAGACTCGGTAAACAGTATCTCATTTTCACCTGATGGTTAATTCCTTGCCAGTGCATCATCTGATACAACTATCAAAATCTGAAATATCAAAGATCGTAAAGAAATCGCAACACTTAAAGGACATTCAGATTTATTAAACAGTATCTCATTCTCACCTGATGGTTAATTCCTTGCCAGTGCATCATCTGATACAACTATCAAAATCTGAAATATCAAAGATCATCAAGAAATCGCAACACTTAAAGGACATTTAAGCTGAGTAAACAGTATCTCATTTTCACCTGAAGGTTAATTCCTTGCCAGTGCATCATCTGATACAACTATCAAAATCTGAAATCTCAAAGATCGTAAAGAAATCGTTACACTTTAAGGACATTCAGACTCGGTAAACAGTATCTCATTTTCACCTGATGGTTAATTCCTTGCCAGTGCATCATCTGATACAACTATCAAAATCTGAAATATCAAAGATCGTAAAGAAATCGTTACACTTAAAGGACATTCAAACTCGGTAAACAGTATCTCATTCTCACCTGATGGTTAATTCCTTGCCAGTGCATCATCTGATACAACTATCAAAATCTGAAATATCAAAGATCATCAAGAAATCGCAACACTTAAAGGACATTTAAGCTGAGTAAACAGTATCTCATTTTCACCTGAAGGTTAATTCCTTGCTAGTGGATCATCTGATACAACTATCAAAATCTGAAATCTCAAAGATCATCAAGAAATAACCACACTTAAAGGACATTCAGACTTAGTAAACAGTATCTCATTTTCACCTGATGGTCAATTCCTTGCTAGTGGATCAGATGATAAATTTATCAAAATCTGAAATCTCAAAGATTATCAAGAAATCGTTACAATTAAAGGACATTCAAACTCGGTAAACAGTATCTCATTTTCACCTGATGGTTAATTCCTTGCTAGTGGATCATCTGATACAACTATCAAAATCTGAAATATCAAAGATTATCAAGAAATCGTTACACTTAAAGGACATTCAAACTGAATAAACAGTATCTCATTTTCACCTGATGGTCAATTCCTTGCTAGTGGATCAAAAGATAAATTTATCAAAATCTGAAATCTCAGAGATCGTAAAGAAATCGTTACACTTAAAGGACATTCAGACTCGGTAAACAGTATCTCATTTTCACCTGATGGTTAATTCCTTGCCAGTGCATCATCTGATACAACTATCAAAATCTGAAATATCAAAGATCATCAAGAAATCGCTACACTTTAAGGACATTCAAACTCAGTAAAGAGTGTCTCATTCTCACCTGATGGTCAATTCCTTGCCAGTGGATCGAAAGATAAATCTATCAAAATCTGAAATCTCAAAGATTATCAAGAAATCGTTACACTTAAAGGACATTAAGACTTAGTAAACAGTATCTCATTTTCACCTGATGGTCAATTCCTTGCTAGTGGATCAGATGATAAATTTATCAAAATCTGAAATCTCAAAGATTATCAAGAAATCGTTACACTTAAAGGACATTCATACTCAGTAAACAGTATCTCATTCTCACCTGATGGTTATCTCCTTGCTAGTGGATCATCTGATACAACTATCAAAATCTGAAATATCAAAGATCGTAAAGAAATCGTTACACTTAAAGGACATTCAAACTCAGTAAAGAGTGTCTCATTCTCACCTGATGGTCAATTCCTTGCCAGTGGATCGAAAGATAAATCTATCAAAATCTGAAATCTCAAAGATTATCAAGAAATCGTTACACTTAAAGGACATTAAGACTTAGTAAACAGTATCTCATTTTCACCTGATGGTCAATTCCTTGCTAGTGGATCAGATGATAAATTTATCAAAATCTGAAATCTCAAAGATTATCAAGAAATCGTTACAATTAAAGGACATTCAAACTCGGTAAACAGTATCTCATTTTCACCTGATGGTTAATTCCTTGCTAGTGGATCATCTGATACAACTATCAAAATCTGAAATATCAAAGATTATCAAGAAATCGTTACACTTAAAGGACATTCAAACTGAATAAACAGTATCTCATTTTCACCTGATGGTCAATTCCTTGCTAGTGGATCAAAAGATAAATTTATCAAAATCTGAAATCTCAGAGATCGTAAAGAAATCGTTACACTTAAAGGACATTCAGACTCGGTAAACAGTATCTCATTTTCACCTGATGGTTAATTCCTTGCCAGTGCATCATCTGATACAACTATCAAAATCTGAAATCTCAAAGATCATCAAGAAATCGCAACACTTAAAGGACATTCAAAAAATGTAAAAAGTGTCTCATTTTCACCTGATGGTCAATTCCTTGCCAGTGGATCATCTGATACAACTATCAAAATCTGAAATCTCAAAGATTATCAAGAAATCGTTACACTTAAAGGACATTAAGACTTAGTAAACAGTATCTCATTTTCACCTGATGGTCAATTCCTTGCTAGTGGATCAGATGATAAATTTATCAAAATCTGAAATCTCAAAGATTATCAAGAAATCGTTACACTTAAAGGACATTCATACTCAGTAAACAGTATCTCATTCTCACCTGATGGTTATCTCCTTGCTAGTGGATCATCTGATACAACTATCAAAATCTGAAATATCAAAGATCGTAAAGAAATCGTTACACTTAAAGGACATTTAAACTGAGTAAACAGTATCTCATTCTCATCTGATGGTCAATTCCTTGCCAGTGGATCGAAAGATAAATCTATCAAAATCTGAAATCTCAAAGATTATCAAGAAATCGTTACACTTAAAGGACATTCAAACTCGGTAAACAGTATCTCATTTTCACCTGATGGTTAATTCCTTGCTAGTGGATCATTTGATACAACTATCAAAATCTGAAATCTCAAAGATCACCAAGAAATCGCAACACTTAAAGGACATTCAAACTCGGTAAACAGTATCTCATTCTC